>CM034542.1:57087205-57234015 GCA_020002185.1 Paraescarpia echinospica
GGGATCCTAAACATGCTAGGTTGTGTGGACAGTTCTATGAGGGATCCTAAACATGCTAGGTTGTGAGGACAGTTCTATGAGGGATCCTAAACATGCTAGGTTGTGTGGACAGTTCTGTGAGGGATCCTAAACATGCTAGGTTGTGAGAACAGTTTTATGAGGGATCCTAAACATGCTAGGTTGTGTGGACAGTTCTATGAGGGATCCTAAATATGCTAGGTTGTGAGGACAGTTCTATGAGGGATCCTAAACATGCTAGGTTGTGTGGACAGTTCTATGAGGGATCCTAAACATGCAAGGTTGTGTGGACAGTTCTATGAGGGATCCTAAACATGCTAGGTTGTGAGGACAGTTCTATGAGGGATCCTAAACATGCTAGGTTGTGAGGACAGTTCTATGAGGGATCCTAAAGATGCTAGGTTGTGAGGACAGTTCTATGAGGGATCCTAAACATGCTAGGTTGTGTGGACAGTTCTATGAGGGATCCTAAACATGCTAGGTTGTGACGACAGTTTTATGAGGGATCCTGAACATGCTAGGTTGTGAGGACAGTTCTATGAGGGATCCTAAAGATGCTAGGTTGTGAGGACAGTTCTGTGAGGGATCCTAAACATGCTAGGTTGTGTGGACAGTTCTATGAGGGATCCTAAACATGCTAGGTTGTGAGGACAGTTCTATGAGGGATCCTAAACATGCTAGATTATGTGGACAGTTCTATGAGGGATCCTAAACATGCTAGGTTGTGAGGACAGTTCTATGAGGGATCCTAAACATGCTAGGTTGTGAGGACAGTTCTATGAGGGATTCTGAACATGCTAGGTTGTGAGGACAGTTCTGTGAGGGATCCTAAACATGCTAGGTTGTGAGGACAGTTCTATGAGGGATCCTGAACATGCTTGGTTGTGAGGACAGTTCTATGAGGGATCCTAAACATGCTAGGTTGTGTGGACAGTTCTATGAGGGATCCTAAACATGCTAGGTTGTGAGGACAGTTCTGTGAGGGATCCTATACATGCTAGGTTGTGTGGACAGTTCTGTGAGGGATCCTAAACATGCTAGGTTGTGAGGACAGTTTTATGAGGGATCCTGAACATGCTAGGTTGCGAGGACAGTTCTATGAGGGATCCTAAACATGCTAGGTTGTGTGGACAGTTCTATGAGGGATCCTAAACATGCTAGGTTGTGAGGACAGTTCTATGAGGGATCCTAAACATGCTAGGTTGTGAGGACAGTTCTATGAGGGATCCTGAACATGCTAGGTTGTGAGGACAGTTCTATGAGGGATTCTGAACATGCTAGGTTGTGAGGACAGTTCTATGAGGGATCCTGAACATGCTAGGTTGTGAGGACAGTTCTATGAGGGATCCTAAACATGCTAGGTTGTGAGGACAGTTCTATGAGGGATCCTAAACATGCTATGTTGTGAGGACAGTTCTATGAGGGATCCTAAACATGCTAGGTTGTGTGGACAGTTCTATGAGGGATCCTAAACATGCTAGGTTGTGAGGACAGTTCTACAAGGGATCCTAAACATGCTAGGTTGTGAGGACAGTTCTATGAGGGATCCTGAACAAGGTAGGTTGTGAGGACAGTTCTATGAGGGATTCTGAACATGCTATGTTGTGAGGACAGTTCTATGAGGGATCCTAAACATGCTAGGTTGTGTGGACAGTTCTATGAGGGATCCTAAACATGCTAGGTTGTGAGGACAGTTCTATGAGGGATTCTGAACATGCTATGTTGTGAGGACAGTTCTATGAGGGATCCTAAACATGCTAGGTTGTGTGGACAGTTCTATGAGGGATCCTAAACATGCTAGGTTGTGAGGACAGTTCTACGAGGGATCCTAAACATGCTAGGTTGTGAGGACAGTTCTATGAGGGATCCTGAACAAGGTAGGTTGTGTGGACAGTTCTATGAGGGATCCTAAACATGCTAGGTTGTGAGGACAGTTTTATGAAGGATTCTGAACATGCTATGTTGTGAGGACAGTTCTATGAGGGATCCTGAACATGCTAGGTTGTGAGGACAGTTCTGTGAGGGATTCTGAACATGCTAGGTTGTGAGGACAGTTCTATGAGGGATCCTGAACATGCTAGGTTGTGAGGACAGTTCTATGAAGGATCCTGAACATGCTAGGTTGTGAGGACAGTTCTGTGAGGGATTCTGAACATGCTAAGTTATGAGGACAGTTCTATGAGGGATCCTGAACATGCTAGGTTGTGAGGACAGTTCTATGAGGGATCCTGAACATGCTAGGTTGTGAGGACAGTTCTATGAGGGATCCTGAACATGCTAGGTTGTGAGGACAGTTCTGTGAGGGATTCTGAACATGCTAGGTTGTGAGGACAGTTCTATGAGGGATCCTGAACATGCTAGGTTGTGAGGACAGTTCTATGAGGGATTCTGAACATGCTAGGTTGTGAGGACAGTTCTATGAGGGATTCTGAACTTGCTAGGTTGTGAGGACAGTTCTATGAGGGATCCTGAACATGCTAGGTTGTGAGGACAGTTCTATGAGGGATCCTGAACATGCTAGGTTGTGAGGACAGTTCTATGAGGGATCCTGAACATGCTAGGTTGTGAGGACAGTTCTGTGAGGGATTCTGAACATGCTAGGTTGTGAGGACAGTTCTATGAGGGATCCTGAACATGCTAGGTTGTGAGGACAGTTCTGTGAGGGATTCTGAACTTGCTAGGTTGTGAGGACAGTTCTATGAGGGATCCTGAACATGCTAGGTTGTGAGGACAGTTCTATGATGGATTCTGAAGATGCTAGGTTGTGAGGACAGTTCTATGAGGGATTCTGAACATGCTATGTTGTGAGGACAGTTCTATGAGGGATCCTGAACATGCTAGGTTGTGAGGACAGTTCTGTGAGGGATTCTGAACATGCTAGGTTGTGAGGACAGTTCTATGAGAGATCCTGAACATGCTACGTTGTGAGGACAGTTCTATGAGGGATCCTGAACATGCTAGGTTGTGAGGACAGTTCTATGAGGGATTCTGAACATGCTAGATTGTGAGGACAGTTCTATGAGGGATCCTGAACATGCTAGGTTGTGAGGACAGTTCTATGAGGGATCCTGAACATGCTAGGTTGTGAGGACAGTTCTATGAGGGATCCTGAACATGCTAGGTTGTGAGGACAGTTCTATGAGGGATCCTGAACATGCTAGGTTGTGAGGACAGTTCTATGAGGGATCCTGAACTTGCTAGGTTGTGAGGACAGTTCTATGAGGGATCCTAAACATGCTAGGTTGTGAGGACAGTTCTATGAGGGATCCTAAACATGCTATGTTGTGAGGACAGTTCTATGAGGGATCCTAAACATGCTAGGTTGTGTGGACAGTTCTATGAGGGATCCTAAACATGCTAGGTTGTGAGGACAGTTCTACAAGGGATCCTAAACATGCTAGGTTGTGAGAACAGTTCTATGAGGGATCCTGAACAAGGTAGGTTGTGAGGACAGTTCTATGAGGGATTCTGAACATGCTATGTTGTGAGGACAGTTCTATGAGGGATCCTAAACATGCTAGGTTGTGTGGACAGTTCTATGAGGGATCCTAAACATGCTAGGTTGTGAGGACAGTTCTATGAGGGATTCTGAACATGCTAGGTTGTGAGGACAGTTCTATGAGGGATCCTAAACATGCTAGGTTGTGTGGACAGTTCTATGAGGGATCCTAAACATGCTAGGTTGTGAGGACAGTTCTATGAGGGATTCTGAACATGCTAGGTTGTGAGGACAGTTCTATGAGGGATCCTGAACAAGGTAGGTTGTGTGGACAGTTCTATGAGGGATCCTAAACATGCTAGGTTGTGAGGACAGTTTTATGAGGGATTCTGAACATGCTATGTTGTGAGGACAGTTCTATGAGGGATTCCTGAACATGCTAGGTTGTGAGGACAGTTCTGTGAGGGATTCTGAACATGCTAGGTTGTGAGGACAGTTCTATGAGGGATCCTGAACATGCTAGGTTGTGAGGACAGTTCTATGAAGGATCCTGAACATGCTAGGTTGTGAGGACAGTTCTGTGAGGGATTCTGAACATGCTAAGTTGTGAGGACAGTTCTGAGGGATCCTGAACATGCTAGGTTGTGAGGACAGTTCTATGAGGGATCCTGAACATGCTAGGTTGTGAGAACAGTTCTATGAGGGATTCTGAACATGCTAGGTTGTGAGGACAGTTCTATGAGGGATTCTGAACTTGCTAGGTTGTGAGGACAGTTCTATGAGGGATCCTGAACATGCTAGGTTGTGAGGACAGTTCTATGAGGGATCCTGAACATGCTAGGTTGTGAGGACAGTTCTATGAGGGATCCTGAACATGCTAGGTTGTGTGGACAGTTCTATGAGGGATCCTAAACATGCTAGGTTGTGAGGACAGTTCTATGAGGGATTCTGAACATGCTATGTTGTGAGGACAGTTCTATGAGGGATCCTAAACATGCTAGGTTGTGTGGACAGTTCTATGAGGGATCCTAAACATGCTAGGTTGTGAGGACAGTTCTACGAGGGATCCTAAACATGCTAGGTTGTGAGGACAGTTCTATGAGGGATCCTGAACAAGGTAGGTTGTGTGGACAGTTCTATGAGGGATCCTAAACATGCTAGGTTGTGAGGACAGTTTTATGAAGGATTCTGAACATGCTATGTTGTGAGGACAGTTCTATGAGGGATCCTGAACATGCTAGGTTGTGAGGACAGTTCTGTGAGGGATTCTGAACATGCTAGGTTGTGAGGACAGTTCTATGAGGGATCCTGAACATGCTAGGTTGTGAGGACAGTTCTATGAAGGATCCTGAACATGCTAGGTTGTGAGGACAGTTCTGTGAGGGATTCTGAACATGCTAAGTTGTGAGGACAGTTCTATGAGGGATCCTGAACATGCTAGGTTGTGAGGACAGTTCTATGAGGGATTCTGAACATGCTAGGTTGTGAGGACAGTTCTATGAGGGATTCTGAACTTGCTAGGTTGTGAGGACAGTTCTATGAGGGATCCTGAACATGCTAGGTTGTGAGGACAGTTCTATGAGGGATCCTGAACATGCTAGGTTGTGAGGACAGTTCTATGAGGGATCCTGAACATGCTAGGTTGTGAGGACAGTTCTGTGAGGGATTCTGAACATGCTAGGTTGTGAGGACAGTTCTATGAGGGATCCTGAACATGCTATGTTGTGAGGACAGTTCTGAGGGATCCTGAACATGCTAGGTTGTGAGGACAGTTCTATGATGGATTCTGAACATGCTAGGTTGTGAGGATAGTTCTATGAGGGATTCTACCAGTATTCCTGAACATGCTAGGTTGTGAGGACAGTTCTGAGGGATCCTACCAGTATTCCTGAACATGCTAGGTTGTGAGGACAGTTCTATGAGGGATTCTGCTGCTTTATAAGCCTCCTGTATTTTCTCTTCCTCAGTTTTCTTGACCTTTCTTCTTTTTGCTCTCTGGAATCTTTCCTCATCCTCGAGACGCTTGCAGCCAACTGCAGCTGTCTTGAAGGCAAACAATGAAGGGACATAATCAGGATGCGTAGGGTCAGTAGACGGAACACATGAAACATATTTTTTAAACTACAATTACTCATTTGTGTAGTTGAATGCCCACATAGATGTAAGAAGCATCTTAATTATATTTTCTGTAGTTTACCATAATGAAAATAAGAGATCGAGTGCCAACATTTTGATCTGAATCATGAAAGTCTACAAATTTACACTATTAAAACAGTGTTATGACTAATTATTATCATGTGAAAACATAATAAACATATATGTTATTGATTTTAGTATTTTGATTTATATACATACATTCAAATACACACATACATACATTCCAGTTTACAAAACTGTGCAGAAGTGGTCGCTACAAATCGCGGTATGTTCTTTGGGCTTCCAATGACAGCTGTGATCCATTTCGCTCTCTTTTCAGTCAAGTGGTATTTTATAAAATCTAACAGCACAGTGTTGATAAAGATTTGTGCATCCAACGGCAAAGCAACTTGATGGCATTGTGATGTCTATTTCATAGGAGCGCCAACACAAAAATTTCCCTTGTTGATCACCTGCAGCGAGAGCGTTCTGCCCTACAAACAAACCGCTAGGTGCTTTTAATTTATTCATGATGTCAAAACGCATCCCCGAATTCCAAGGACCGGATACTTAATGAATGAATTTATTTCAACAACATATTTACATCACTTAGTTATACAGTGCATATATAATTAAATACAATCTGTTGAAAAAAAGGGTAAAAAGAAGTGCAATACTTATAATGTTTACCCTTTTAATAGCTTTTTAACATCATAATATATTTAGAACGAGAGTGCAAGAACAAAAATTCAAAGTGCAACAACACCATTGTATAATCATATTAGTTTAGATAAAAAAAATAAAAAAACCAACTAAACTACTGGAACATTTCTTGAACAACACTATGCAATGTTTGCATTCAGTTGAATGGTCATTTAATTTGTCTTATTGATGTTACGTAATCTGCAAGAATTGGTTACGACTCTAACACATAGCTATTCAATATTTTATCTGTGTACTGCTTTTTAAACTGGTGAACATTTCTACAGCTAATCAATGAACTGTCCAGGGAATTCCAAAGTTTTACTCCTTTAACAGAAATACACATACTCTTCAGACTGGTACGTGCATAGTTTTGTGTAAACTTACATTGATGTCTGGTTGAATAAACTGATTCATATATTCTGAACAACTGTTGTACATTCATTGGTAACAAATAGTAAAATGCCTTAAACATTATTACAGCAGTTTTTAATTTGATTAAGTCTGGTACTTTAAGAATATGCAGATTGTAAAATAGTATATTTGTATGATCAAGTCTCTTGGCACCACTAAGTAATCTTACAACCCTTTTCTGTAATAAAACTAAACATTGAACATTTGTAACATATGTTACCCCATACTTCTGCACAATACATAACATAAGGCATGAAAAGAGAATAGTACAAAATATACATACCATGCTTATTAATCAAGAAACTGGCTCTGTACATAATAGCACAACTCTTTGACAGTTTAGATCGTACTGAAAAAATATGATTTTTCCAGTTTAACTTGTCATCAATCATTACACCTAAAAATGTTATGGCATTTACTCTATTGATTATTTCTTTTTATTGAAATATCAGCAGTCAACTTTCGATTTCCAAAAATCATATAATTTGTTTTAGTTACATTAAGAGATAAACGATTAACAGAAAACCACACCTGGAGTTGCTCTAGTCCATTATTTATCATCCGAACAAGTTCATTTAAGTCCCTATCAGAACATAATATGTTTGTATCATCGGCAAATAAAATAAACTTAAACACCTTTGATACTTTACAAATGTCATTAATATACATGATAAATAACTTTGGTCCCAAAATGGAACCCTGTGGAACACCACACGATACATTTAGTATTTCTGAATCACAATTATTAAAATTGACGAATTGCTTTCTATTTTCTAAATAACTCTGTATCCATTTTTGTGCGACACCACGCACTTCACTATAATAAAAACTTACCTTTTTTATCCTTTCTTCTGGAGAAGTTTCCAGACCCTCTTTCCTGATGAAATTGGGCAACTAATTATGTACCCGACATTTTAATCTTCATCAACGCCACACACCCGGTACATCACAAAACACGGACAGAAAATCACTCATAGTCTTAAAATGCACGAATACAAAGTTCTTTTTAATTTTGTGAAATTCCACTTCGAAACAGTTCCACCATACAATCCACGATCATAAGGTTCATAGTACAAATCAATTAAACCGAACGCTACATAATTCTAGTCCGCAATTCCAGCTGTAACTTACATAGAACATAATAATGTATTGAATACAAACAGCAACGAGTTAGTAGAAAAATAAAACTTGTGGCATTTTATATAGCAGTGTCAATGAACATAGTTCTGTAAAAATACAACCAGCGACGTCAAAAAACAATCAACGTGCTACATTTATACACTACATATGTATTGTTGTGGAAAACATCAACGAATGTTTGGAAATCTACTATATTTATTATTACAATTCAGTTGTTTTCAAGTTTCAACGCATTCTCGTTAACTTGTTTGGAAATACCTTGCAACATATTGCGTACATGACAGAAAACATACATACCACCTTTAACTACAAACCATGTAATTGTATTACTCTTCTTTCACTGTAATTACCAGAGTAAGCTTACTGTCGAACTTCATCAGATTCATTTACTCCAATGTCTGATTAAACAGACGACCAGTACATGTTGTATTAACAAACTCACCCCAAAGTACAGTACTACTAGACAGATCACATTATCAAACTGCTTCCAATGCCATATTACAGGGAGTCTGTTTGTTCGTCTTTACTGTAAAATCATGTTTATACAGTATAAACTATACGTATTACAATACGCTTCATAAACATGTTTTCATCAACCATTTGCTGCTGTTGAAATGTGTTTCTGAAGGATACAGTGAGCTTACTTGGCAGCGCGCCGCTTTCAAAAGTGTGGCCTCAGGTTCGATTACTTACGAGATTAAGGTGTGAATCGTGATAATGTAACATATGAAGCCCGCGTTGGGTCATGACCTTACTCGCAATTATCAGATCTCATTATTCAGGGATGTTAGTTACAGCTCAGTGTTTTTTATAAACTCTGAGCTGTTGAATTCAAGTTATTTCTGCCTAGTTAAAACATATTTGGATGGTAAATATGTCAGAATACTTAATAGTTTATATTGCGTAACATGATTTTACAATAGAAAAAAAAGGACAGCCCCCTTTAAACAAACACACAAACAAAAGCTCCAATATCATATTAAACTGACCATGTTAACAAATATATTGTTCCAATGTGACATTAAACAGACCACAGTAACAATTTTTTTTTAGTGTCATCGGACTGACCACATTAAAGGTACCACAATTTGATTTGTAACGTATCTCATTTGATGACAAATCCATCTTCTTTAAAATAAGGGCTATTCACAACAGTTTGTACACTGCGGATCAGAACATCAATACACCCAATGCATATTCGTAGCATCCCTTATTGCTATTAAACTTACATATTATGCACAGCACTTAATGCCTGTCATTGCTACTTACTCATCTAGAAGAAGCCCAATGTTCCCACTCACCAAATTCCCTGCAATCAAACATTACTTTAATTTTCAATTCATCATACCAGCGAGCCACCACCCTTGTAGAACAAAACTTACCCCCCCCCCCGAGTCATGAAAATTACACAAAAGCATCGTTTGTGAAATGAGAGAAAATGGCTTCCATGAATAGATGCATGTGATCACAGCATGGTCAAGTGGATGTGTAAAAATGATCACGGCCTTGAGTGGATGAGTACATGATCACGTTATGGTCGAGTGGGGGTTTCTGTAATCACGGCCTTGAGTGGATGTGTATGTGATCACATTCCTATTGAGTGGATGTGTATGTGATCACATCCATGGTCGAGTGGATGTGTAATTGATCACGTTATGGCCGAGTGGATATACACCTGATCATGGCATGGTCGAATGGATGTGTACATGATCACATCCTGATTGAGTTGATGTGTACGTGATCACATCCTGATTGAGTTGATGTGTACGTGATCACATCCTGTTTGAGTTGATGTGTACGTGATCAGTCTGTACCGAAGTACTTCTGTCCAAAGTGGTTTGGTGCGACGGGATGCACTTCCGAAGTGAGAATTTTGAGTTGTGGAAATTTCTTGATGACCGATTTCACACCTGCAAACAAGAAAGAATGAACTAAGTCTTGCATGAGAAGCCAATGGCTGTAAGGCCAAGGGACTTTGTGGGGTGCAGAGGAAACTTCTACAAATCTTGTGACAGAGTCGGAATGTAAAGAAGTACTTTTATTTTGTTACTTTACTTAAGTAGAAAAGTTTACTTTTTTTAGTAACAAAGTACATTTTTCAGAAGTATTTTTACTTATAACAAAGTACAATTAAGATGTACATTTCTAAATGTAATGAAGTATCCATAATGTATGTGATAAATGTTTGGAAGATGTTTCCGACAAATGATCTGTGCAGGAACCCAGAACAGTTTGCCCCCAGCAGAGATCTATAGATATCAGCGGAAACTATAACTGGCAATATTTTCTGATTGGTTGATTCGTTACCATTAGTCGAAAAGATTACTAGGTGGCATACAAGTTGCAAATCAAAATGTCATGCCATTAAGTTAGAAAAGTACTTTTGAGTTTACTTCAAGTACAGTTGTTTACTTTTTATTTGTACTTCAAATATATTTATAAAAAATGGGCCAAGTGGCCCTGAAGTCCTTTGGACTAATACGTCTATGTGTGACCCCGGCTGACCAAATGAGTGATAAGTCAGACAAATTGTAACATTGTTTTCTTACATCCTTGTAAAGGTTTGGTAGGGTGCTTTACACGGTTTCAAAAAATATGACTGCTACAAAAATTGGCAAAGTTATGGAGCATTGAACATGGTAGGGATCAAAAAGTGAAAATGAAGAAAACAGCTGTTGAAGTTTTACATTGTATATGCAAATGGATTGCATAGAAATATTACATGCGCAACATTCAAATGTGGCACACAGTATGTAATATGTATGTTATGTTGCAATGATACACTGGAAGTACAAATATGCTGCTACAAAGACTTATCAAGTTATGCCAGATTATGTCTTCATGGGTAAAACTAAGAGGACAGATTATCTGAGAGCAAAAGGTAGACTCGCTGTTTGACACAGTTTAAAACCTACAGGCAACTGTCCAGTTTAACAGGGGTCTAGTGGCTTAATGCTGTCTGTTGACACAAGCTACTGCCAGTGACCAATTACAGATTAGTCACAGTTTCCATCAAACAATAGCAGGCAGAGAATCTTAGCTCCACAGCTGGGTGTAATACACAACCAGAACCACCACTGATTCATGGTCAAGTAGATTAGCTCAATGCACCAACTAAGACAATACACAACACTGTGAGTGACAGTGTCCAGAGTGAGGCCTAAGCAGTGTCATCATTGCTGAATAGATCAATTAAACCTGCCAAGTGGGTGACATTCTGCACAAGTGTTCATTAATCCTTAGTGATTGTTCAGAACACCAGACTGACCACATACCTAAACAAAGCGAATGTAATAGGTGAAGAACAGGCAGTGTTCAGATAGGGTTGAATTGTATTTGTCTCGACGCAAAAGGCTTTATTGTGCCTTCATCGATTATAAGAAAGCATTTGATTTAGTAGACCGGTCCTCCCTGTGGTCTAAGATAATTTCATGCGGTATTAATGGTATTGTGTTGAAAGTTGTATACAACATGTACAAAAAGGCTAAATCATGTATAAATGAGGGCCAGGCTGTTTCAGCCTTCTTCTCATGTTAGAGGTATGGCAAGGAGAAAACTTGTGTCCGTTGTTATTTGCTATTTACCTGAATAATTTTGAACAATGTTAGTCACAATTATAACGGACCTGACATGGCAGCTGGTTAAATTTACAACAACCTTAGTGATGATGATGTAGAAAATGTATGTTCTACTATATGCTGATGACACTAGAATGATTCAATCAAATACAGATTTCTTGCTTGTGTATAGCGGAACTATGTCAACTCTTCTAATGGTTGACATTTGGTTGTTTCAAGTGTCAACTATATTGTGAATCTGTAATTATTAGTCTATATTGATACAATTGATTTACACAGTACCATGTCTACACAAGGCATGGCAAGCATAAACAGAACAGTAGAATGCATTTGATATAAATAAAATGTAGGATATTTCACTCTATAGTTGTCCAGAATATAAATTTTCTATGTTTGTCACCTACAGGTGACAGAATATTAATTTGATATGTTTGTCACCTACATGTTTCTACAGACAATACATCTTTAACCAATAGACACCACAGTCACACCATTTTATAATAATTAAATGAACATCAAAATAAACACAACTTGCAATTATAGAAAATCAATAGTTTTGAAGAAACAGTTTAAAAGTGTTAGGCAACTGTTCAGTCTAACAGGGGTCAAGTGTGTCTACTCTGCCTGTGTGCTGTGACCAATAAAAGATTAGTCAAGGTCTCAATGGACTGGGCTGTACAGATTAGTCACAGCTGTTGATTTTGTGGCACAATACACAACATCTAATGTTGGAGGTGGTCTCAAGGGCCCTTCTCAAAACCACATCATTAGATAATGTAAACCTTTTGCATTTTGGGGGCCCCTTAGAATGATTCAATCAAATACAGATTTCTTGTATATAGTGGCAGCACCCTAAGATACATCTATGCAAAATTAGAAAAAAAAGTTGCTGAACAGTTTTTGAAAAAATAGGCCAAATGTTACATTTTTACCCCAAAGGGTCCTTGGAGGCCCTAGGGAGCCCTTAAAATGATTCAATCAAATACAGATTTCTCGTGCATAGTGGCAGTGCCCCAAGATATGTCTATGCAAAATTAGAGAAAAAGTTGCTGAACGGTTTCTGAGATACGGCAGCTAACGGCGGACGCAGATTGATGGCAATAGTCCCTTGGACCTTCGGCCAAAGGACTAAAAAGTACTTTTACTTCAGTAATTTTTTTCCTAGTTACTTGTATTTTTACTCAAGTACAAAATAAATGTACTTCTACCAGCTCTATCTTGTGGGATGCATAAGTCACATAAACAAATCTTGTGGGGTGCATAAGTCACATAGACAAACCTTGTGGGGTGCACAAGAGACTTAGACAAACATTGTGGGGTGCACAAGACACTTAAACAAACCTCGTGGGTGCACAAGATATTTGACAAACATTGTGGGGTGCAAGAGACTTAAACAAACATTGTGGGGTGCACAAGAGACTTATACAAACATTGTGGGGTGCAAGAGATTTAGACAAACATTGTTGGGTGCACAAGACACTTAGACAAACCTCGTGGGTGCACAAGAGACTTAGACAAACCTTGTGGGGTGCACAAGATACTTAGACAAACCTAGTGGGGTGCAAAAGAGACTTAGACAAACCTTGCGGGGTGCATAAGTCACAGAGAGAAACCTTGTGGGGTGCACAAGAGACTTTGACAAACCTTGTGGGGTGCACAAGAGACTTGACAAACATTGTGGGGTGCAAGAGACTTAGACAAACCTTGTGGGGTGCACAAGAGACTTGACAAACATTGTGGGGTGCAAGAGACTTAGACAAACCTTGTGGGGTGCACAATAGACTTAGACAGACCTTGTGGGGTGCACAAGAGACTAAGACAAACATTGTGGGGTGCACAAGAGACTTAGACAAACATTGTGGGGTGCATGAGACTTAGACAAACATTGTGGCGTGCACAAGAGATTTGACAAACATTGTGGGGGTGCACAAGAGACTTAAGACAAACCTCATGGGTGCACAAGAGATTTGACAAACATTGTGGGGTGCAAGAGACTTAGACAAACAGTGTGGGGTGCACAAGAGACTTAGACAAACCTTGTGGGTTGCACAAGAGACTTAGACAAGAGACTTGACAAACATTGTGGGGTGCAAGAGACTTAGACAAACCTTGTGGGGTGCACAAGAGACTTGACAAACATTGTGGGGTGCAAGAGACTTAGACAAACCTTGTGGGGTGCACAATAGACTTAGACAGACCTTGTGGGGTGCACAAGAGACTAAGACAAACATTGTGGGGTGCACAAGAGACTTAGACAAACATTGTGGGGTGCATGAGACTTAGACAAACATTGTGGCGTGCACAAGAGATTTGACAAACATTGTGGGGGTGCACAAGAGACTTAAGACAAACCTCATGGGTGCACAAGAGATTTGACAAACATTGTGGGGTGCAAGAGACTTAGACAAACAGTGTGGGGTGCACAAGAGACTTAGACAAACCTTGTGGGTTGCACAAGAGACTTAGACAAATCTTGTGGGGTGCACAAGAGACTTGACAAACATTGTGGGGTGCAAGAGACTTAGACAAACCTTGTGGGGTGCACAAGAGACTTGACAAACCTTGTGGGGTGCACAAGAGACTAAAACAAACATTGTAGGGTGCACAAGACACTTAGACAAACCTTGTGGGTGCACAAGAGACTAAAACAAACATTGTAGGGTGCACAAGACACTTAGACAAACCTTGTGGGTGCACAAGAGATTTGACAAACATTGTGGGGTGCACAAGAGACAAACCTTCTGGGTTGCACAAGAGACTTAGACAAATCTTGTGGGGTGCACAAGAGACTTGACAAACATTGTGGGTTGCAAGAGACTTAGACAAACCTTGTGGGTGCACAAGAGACTTAGACAAACCTTGTGGATTGCACAAGAGACTTGAAAAACCTTGTGGGGTGCAAGAGACTTAGACAAACCTTGTGGGGTGCAGAAGAGGTTGAGGACAATGATGTTTTCTTCTCTAACTCCGTGCTGTTGTAAGACGTCAATGGCCTTGACAATTGTATTTCCTGTGCCTGATGAAGACAACGATATACATTCACAATAAATGTTCAGGAAACGTCACACACTTCCCATACCGGGCATCTGAGTTAAAACTAAAACTAGCTTAATCAAACAGATAAAAAGTAAAGGTAAGGTCTTAACATATTAATATTCTGAGCTAGGAGCATTGTGCGCCTAAAGTGAAATATGAAGGATCAAAATATATATTTTTAGGAGCACACATTCGTTAACTAACTAAAATACAAAACTATACATGTTATGGCATTTTATTGAACACAATTTTATACCAAATAATCAACTCTACGTACAGCATTCTGAATTATCATCTTTGTTACTATACATAACATTTTGTTTGTAACAAATTCCACATACAGTTATGTAATTGGACCTAGCCATGCATGCTACCCTGTAATTGTTTTGATATTTATATCTACAACCATAACAATTACTTAAGTGATTGAATGCTTTTATATTATACATATTTATTTTCACTGTATGTACATGTATATCCAAACAGTTTTAAAGCGATACTTTGTAAGCTAATATACATTCGAGATATACTATATTAAAATGTGATAATTTCCCATAAGTACTTTTTCTGCTACTT
Source organism: Paraescarpia echinospica (assembly GCA_020002185.1). Lineage (NCBI taxonomy): Eukaryota > Metazoa > Annelida > Polychaeta > Sabellida > Siboglinidae > Paraescarpia > Paraescarpia echinospica. The sequence goes on from CM034542.1 coordinate 57,102,245, forward strand.
ATGTCTTGCATGTTTATGCATAATTTGGGTGTTATCTGTGCAAAAAGCCGATAAACAATTGTGTTTACGCAAATAATTTTGAGCTTGCTGCCACGTGGATGATTAATTATGCAGCCTGAGTATAATGAATATTCATGCACGCACAGTGACCCACACACAGACCGTTGACGTCACACACACAGTCAACATGTCAAATTCCGAGGTGAGTTGATTCAAGCAATGACATTGTAAATAAGCAATTTGTTGACATAATATGTATATTGACAGCTATTTTTTATAAGTGTAGGAAGCGTATGCATTGTTTATTTATCCTGCTTCCCAATGCCGTCAGCCGAGTAACGTTTCGATTAAGTAGAATTATAAAGTCCACCGACGGCTGCAGTCTGTTGAGCCTCTACTACTAATTAGGCAAGGGTCTTGCCTTTCTAGTTAGTAAAACTGCATTGCCCAGTACTTAACATGGAGTGAACGAAAATGCACACTAAAATATCGGTATATGCGACCATAGCAAGAGGATTAACCTGGTCGTGGATGTTATTTTTTGCCTAAATCTGAGACTTGGGGCATATTTCGGATTGGGTCTGTGACTGTGTGTCTATGGGTCTTGCTTTTCCGCTCAGCCGTTTTTGAAAAGTCCCCATTTCTCCACTTATTAAAACCGAAACATGAAAATGTGAGATTCGTACATTCACAGACTGTTTCTAATGCTACAGCTACGATTATTTGTAAACCTGGCTAGCATGTCATCATTCAATGTAAGTTTTAGGTTTGTTAAAAAGTGCACAATACCGTGTTGCCACGGAATTTTGCGATGCACGAATTTTGGACACCAGCAAATCTGCACTCTAGTATACATAAGTTTTTATCCTTGAATGCGTTTAATAAAATCTAATAATAGATCAGATCAAGCTGTGCTGATTCATGTGAATAGCACATTATATTAATAGTACTCGCTAACAGACATACAAATTAAACATTTATTTTTGACATGTTACTTTACCATTACTGTACACTTAAATTAAACATTTATTTTTGAAATGTTACTGTACACTGTTTGCGAGAATGGCCCATATGTATAATTATATACAACATTAATTATTACAGCAAGAATAAAGGAAAATATACAGTGCACTCTGGATAAGGTCAAACGTCCAGGGACCTATGACAATACTGATAAGTGGAATTTCTGATAACCAGAAAGTTATCAGAAGGTCCCCTTATTGGGACCTTTGCCCTGGACCGAGGACAAGATTGATTTAAAGGGAATAAAAACATCTATTGCTCGAATTCATGTTATATTACATCCTGCTATCTATTTCCACGTCCACCAAGCCAAAAAAATTCAATGAATTAGAAATTCCACATTTTATGGTGTGCATCCGGACATTTTCGAATATGCATATTTTTGGCGCGCTTTTCGTGATGCCGAGATGTGACGTCACTTATGACTCAAACGCGCATCTGGCCGACCCTTTCCATGCATCCAGAGCATGTTTACAAGTATAGCTTTTGGGTCGAAACGAGCATCAGAACGAGTTATTGTGCAATATTCCGACGTAATACAAACACTAGTCATCATAGAGGAACAAACATTTATCTTACGGTTCCACATGAATCGAATTTTATTCAAAACAACAAATGCGAATGGGCCTACAAGTCGACTAGGTTTCGCCGAGCTTGGGCTCGTTTTCAGAATAATTATATCGAATGCAACCAACGGGAGATAATCTACACCAATAAACATACATAGCAAACATATATTGTATCCAACTACATAAAGTAATGTGTATAATCTCATAATATCACTAGAATATTGATATATGAAGGAGTTGTATAATTTATCATAACTTAAATCAGTCAGAGAGCTTCCGTTGGTCCCGCTAGCTCAGTGGGTAGGCACGTTGGTTACCTGTCATTAATTTTACAATCGGGCGACGCCGGTTCAATCCTGACAGCAGGCAAACAATTGATTTTCTTTACACTTTTTTTGTTTATGTTTTCACGAAGTAATATAAACAAAATCATTTTATATTATAATGCACTGTTTGTAAATAATTTTTTTGTTTGTAGTAACTATTTATTCGCCACAAAAATTAAAATATGGTCATTATATAACGATGTTTCTAAATTTTATTTATCCAAATAAATATAATGTAATGGATATATAATTTATTAATTGTAAATATATTGTACGGTAATATATTGTAATTATATATGTGAAAACAGATTGAGATCTGTCTGGATAAATACAATTTAGAAACATCGTTATATATAATGACCATATTTTGTGGCGAATAAATAATTACTACAAAAGTAAAAAAAATATTTACAAACAGTGCATTATAGTATAAAATTATTTTGTTTATATTACTTCGTGAAAACATAAAAAAAAAAAGTGTAAAGAAAATCAAAGGTTTGCATGCTGTCAGGATTGAACCGGCGTCGCCCGATTGTAAAATAAATGACAGGTAACCAACGCACCTACCCACTGAGCTAGCGGGACCAACGGAAATACTCTGACTGATTTAAGTTATTATGATAAATTGTACAACTCCTTCATATATCGATATTCTAGTGATATTATGAGATTATACACGTTACTTTATGTAGCTGGATACAATATATGTTTGCTACGTATGTTTATTGGTGTAGATTATCTCCCGTTGGTTGCATTCGATATAATTATTCTGAAAACAAGCCCAAGCTCGGCGAAACCTATAGTCGACTTGTAGGCCCATTCGCATTCGTTGTTTTGAATAAAATTCGATTCATGTGGAACCGCAAGATAAATGTTTGTTCCTCTATGATGACTAGTGTTGTATTATGTCGGAATATTGCACAATAACTCGTTCTGACGCTCGTTTCGACCCAAAAGCTATCCTTGTAAACATGCTCTGAAAGCATGGAAAGGGTCGGCTTGATGCGAGTGTGTATCATAAGTGACGTCACGATACCACGTGATCGCCTAGCTCATTAAATTTTTATTTTCCGCAAGAATCGCTTCACAGACGGGCTTAAAATAGAATTTATGCTACAAATGTATTTTTCTGTATTTGTTTAATGTTGTCAAATGTTACATACAATGTTAAACTTTGTGTACACATGGAAAAAAGATTTTAGCTAATGCCTTATTTTTATTTCCTTTAAGTTAACAAAAATCAACTTATGAGAGTTCGATTTATCTGGAGTGCACTGTATATGACCAATGCATACATGTAATTATATAGAAGCAAAGTAAAAGTTGGCCAAAGTAATGGAATAGGATTTTAGTCTGACTGAATCAGCATAACAAGGTTCTCTTGTATTTCTTTTCCATTTAGCCAGCTGTACACTTGGTGATAAGTCCCATAATCTAATATCTAAACTGAACTAATCTGCAGTGTTGAATTAGTTAACTCATATTTAGGCTAAGTTTCCTAAATTCAGTTTATTTGCAGGAACATTGGAAATAGCTGAGCTGATGGAAAGAGGAAATTGAAGAGCTCTACTCAAGTGCTGGACAATGGGTCATCCGACATAAGATGGTGCCTGACTTTGTTCTGCCACATTCTGTTCTGTGCGACATCTACTGGGAAATTGTACATCACTTCGTGTTTCAAATGGATGTGTACATCTGATAGCTTTGTGTATCAAAATGCATAACAGTGCTATTGATTGGAGAATGTGTTAACTGACACAGTAGTGAAGAAGATGTCTGACTTTGTTCTGCCACATTAGTTCCATGTGGCTTCTGCTGGGAATATGTACATCACTATATGTTTCAAATGGATTTGTGCAATCGATCGATTTGTGCATCCAAATGCACATCATCCTGTCATTATGTTGCAAAGTAGGAGTACATAATAAAATTTTTGCTTTCTTATGCTCATCATGTTTGGATTGTGTTCTAGAGCATATTCTTAAAAAAAAAATGAAACAAGTTTGTGTGAAGTGAACTATACTGGGAGTAGTGTATAAAAAGGTGTCAACAAAGTTGCTTTTGCAATAATTTAGAAAATTCATAAAATATAAATGTTCCACAACTTTCAAAATGATTTAGGGATCTTCTTGAGCTAAATACACCAATGATGACTGAAAACAGTGTTTTAAAATGCGTTACTTTTATAGTTTTGTAATTTTATAACTTTATTTCCATCATACAGTGGCCACTTTATTTGTCTTTGAAACAGAAGTTCGACGTAAACAAATTCAATATCTTTTACTCTAAATGATGGGCAGAACAAATAAGTATTGCACTCTCAGTACAAAATAAAACATGTTGTTATACTGATGCAATATATTTTAATATTTTGTCAAAAACAATGTTATTATATCTTTATATACATTTTTCAAACTAAAATTAAATCTTATGTAGATAGGAAAGTATTTAACCACCTATGCTATTTTAATATTGTAGATTTCTTCATGTGATGTATAATGTTGTATTTATATTGCTTATGGAAATAGCAGCTGGATTTATGGTGCAAACAAAATGGTTTCATTATTGGATGTTTCTCAGCTTCAATAAGTTCCTGTATCTAAATGTTTCATTAAAAGTAAACTTTAAAATGTGTAGCCAGATGTACCTAGTGAAAAAGGAACACGATAGTAGTACCATAGGTGAGATTTTGTAGGTTTGTATATTCCAATAAAAACAATGTCAATCATTCAATATGTCATCGATGACAATGTCATACCATGGCTTCATGCGTGGAGAGGTGTTGCCCAAATGACCAAGTGATACAAGGGTGGACAGTACAAGGGTGGACAGTACAAGGGTGGACAGTACAAGGGCGCCTGCATAGGACTATGAACTCATAGCCTTAGGCAAAACAGTCATCAGTCACTTCCTACAATTTATCAATATTTGCTACTATAGGGGGCAGGGGCAGAGAAAGGGGTTAAAATGTCATCATTCACAATTTGTCTGATGGCTAATACCTTTTAAATATTTTAACACAAGGGCCCAAATGGTCAGTTGCCTGTCAGGGCAGTAATTACTGGACAAAGTTCTAAGTGGCACATTGCCAAATTGACTAAAGCAATTTATCTAGTCGCAGGCATAATATTATACTCGCAAATACGACTAGGTAGCCACAACTTCGAGCCCTGCTTATATAGCGCTGTATCCAGTCTACAGGACTGCCCAAAGTGCTTTACACTTTAGTTGTACGATTTTTAAATACACTTAGGGATTATCTCAGAACACCAATGTCCAACATGAGACGAAATTACTTTTCATTTGCCCTCAGCCTTCGGACGAAAGTTTATAAACATTGATATGATGATATTTATATAACAGTATCGGTCCGAAATGGAAAATATTAATGTTTGCACCATACAAAACTGCCTCTGTCTCCCCTCCCCCAAACAAAAATAATTGTGTGTGATAATGGACATCAAGATGTTCCTTATAATAAACTGTAAAATGTTCTAGCACTGCTGAACAGGAACCTCATTAGTTAATGTGCTTTCACCAGTGAGACGCTCTACAACCACTCACTCATAATTGGGTACATGAGGAGCACTTTGCGTTTGTTGATGTCGGGCGGGAACTTTGCATAGTAGACCTTCGCCTCGTGTGTGTCCTCATCACTCTGGATCAGGATCTTGCCGATCCGGATGGATCGACAACAATCCCGCAGTCCTTGCTCCATGGCCTCACCTGGAGCACACACACACAGTGACAACAACACACAGTGACAACAACACAGTCTTGCTCCACTGCCTCACCTGGAGCACACACGTACGCACACACACACACAGTGACAACAACATACAGTCTTGCTCCACTGCCTCACCTGGAGCACACACGTACGCACACACACACACAGTGACAACAACATACAGTCTTGCTCCACTGTCTCACCTGGAGCACACACACACAGTGACAACAACACACAGTGACAACAACACAGTCTTGCTCCACTGCCTCACCTGGAGCACACACACACAGTGACAACAACACAGTGACAAAAACAGTCTTGCTCCATTGCCTCACCTGGAGCACACACACACAGTGACAACAACACAGTGACAAAAACAGTCTTGCTCCATTGCCTCACCTGGAGCACACACACACAGTGACAACAACACACAGTGACAACAACAACAGTCTTGCCCCACTGCCTCACCTGGAGCACACACACCCAGTGACAACACACAGTGACAACAACATACAGTGACAACACAGTCTTGCTCCAGTGCCTCACCTGGAGCACACACCCAGTGACAACAACACAGTCTTGCTACATTGCCTCACCTGGAGCACACACACAGTGACAACAACATACAGTGACAACAACACACAGTGACAACAACACAGTCTTGCTACATTGCCTCACCTGGAGCACACACACACAGTGACAACAACACACAGTGACAACAACACACAGTGACAACAACACAGTCTTGCTACATTGCCTCACCTGGAGCACACACACAGTGACAACAACACACAGTGACAACAACATACAGTGACAACACAGTCTTGCTCCAGTGCCTCACCTGGAGCACACACACAGTGACAACACAGTGACAACAACACAGTCTTGGTACATTGCCTCACCTGGAGCACACACACACAGTGACAACAACACACAGCAGACCTGCCTACCCCAAAAACTTTCTGTCAGTAATCCATCTTCCCATTTACGCTGATTTTCAGGAATATAGGCTTCCTGTCAGTAATAGTTCAGAACCGTGTTAGATATTGTCAGGAAAAGAACACCACTGTCAGTAATACTTTAATACTGTGACTATGACGATAGTTGCACCCAAAACATAATATTGTCTCTAATAAACTATGAGGTGTTTTGAAGCGTTCAGTTAACAAGGTAAGGTAGATATTCATGACCAGCATTGATGGAAATCAAACGTGAAGAAGAGTAACTATAATGTAAATGAGTCTATACACATTGTAATTCTGACTTTATGTAAATTTCAAAAACAGCATGCCGACTACAAAAACTTGACAAATTATAACAATGCATCACGTCATTGTCTATTTGTGGTGTCATTAGGATTGATATTAGTAGCCGGTATACCTAGGGCCAGACTATAGACTATACAGTAGTAGCTTGACTAGATCAAAGACAAACACAAACTAGATCAAAGACAAACACTACTCTGTCACTAGTACTAGTCTAACGACGTAGTCAGTACCTGCAATTATCCCGGTCACCAGTGACCATGTGAAATAGGAAAATGATTTTTGCGTATCCGGCAGTATGTAAAGCAGACCCCCTTCTTTAAACTTGACAATACGGGCCATGTCTGTGTACATGCTGTTTAAAACGTTTGCAGCACACGTTTCTTCTCGGCTGGTAGTGGTGCCGTTTCAATTTCCGCCATCATTTCGTGCCGCATGAGTCGTGACTTCGTCTTGTTTGAGCGTGGAAATGCGAATTTGTCGCAACGCTGTTTCCTATTGGTCGGATTACGACCAGAAGCAGTGAATGAAAAACCATGTCACAACAAGCAGAGTGTATATGCTGCCACCTGTTGAATAAAAGCTAAATTTGAGGAGCACGGAAGTGATTGCGATCATTGCGACAACGAAAGAATCTGTAATATTTTCATCCCTCATCATAATACCGTAATTTGAGGTGTATTTCCGGAATGATTCAGGACAATCCGGAATGGTTGGCAGGACTGACAGTGACAACACACTGTCTTGCTCCACTGCCCCACATGACTCACACGAATCACGACTGATGTAAAATTATTACACATGAGAAGATATGAACAGTTTAGTATTACAAGTGAAGCACTCAGTGACAAGACACGTACACCAACAAGTGATAACAACTGCAGATACTGCTCGTCTTCTCTCAACAAGTGACACATTTATGCTTTAATAACTCAACTTACAGTTAATGGAAGTTGACCACAAAACCTCTTCATATTACTTTTGGTCTGAAGAAAATAAATCAGCTGTCATTCATTTCCTAAAATAACCATCATTTCTCATTCAGGATAACAACAGCTGCTACAGGTGAGTTTAGGAGAATCATGAAAGCTACTCACCACTTCTCATAATGCTCACTCCACAGTTGCCTTTCTCATAGTGGAGACCTTCGTACTCACAACCTACAAACAAACACACACATGAACACCTTCGTACTCACAGCCTACAAACAAACACACACATGAACACCTTCGTACTCACAGCCTACAAACAAACACACACATGAACACATTCGTATTCACAGCCTACAAACAAACACACACACGAACACCTTCGTACTCACAGCCTACAAACAAACACACACATGAACACCTTCGTACTCACAGCCTACAAACAAACACACACATGAACACATTCGTATTCACAGCCCACAAACAAACACACACACGAACACCTTCGTACTCACAGCCTACAAACACACACGTATGAACACGTTCGTATTCACAGCCTACAAACACACAAGTATGAACACCTTCATACCCACAGCCTACAAACAAACACACACATGAACACCTTCATACTCACAGCCTACAAACACACAAACATGAACTCCTTCGTTCTCACAGCCTACAAACACACTCATGAACACCTTTGTACTCACAGCCTATAAACAACAAACGCACACATGAACACCTTCACACTCACAGCTTACAAACACACACACATGAACTCCTTCATACTCACAGCCTACAAACACACTCATGAACACCTTCATACTCACAGCCTACAAACAACAAACACACTCATGAACACCTTCATACTCACAGCCTACAAACAACAAACACACATGTGATCACTTTCGTACTCACAGCCTACAAACAACAAATACACACATGAACACCTTCATACTCACAGCCTACAAACAAGAAACATCCACATGTGAACACCTTCATACTCACAGCCTACAAACAAGAAACACACTCGTGGACACCTTCATACTCACAGCCTACAAACAAGAAACAGACACATGTGAACACCTTCATACTAACAGCCTACAATCAACAAACACACTTGTGAACATTTGTGAAAATGTTCATTAAGTTGTATAAATAGTTAAATAAGCAAATTTCTTAATTCACAACTCTATAAATTTGACTCACATCGATGTTTCGACCACTTGCGGTGGCCTTCTTCAGGAAATGATCTTCCTCTACTCGCCAGATGGCATGGCGAGCAGGCTGTCCCACACGTGACTCAAACGGTAGCCCCCCTCATCTCTATTCATTGTAGGTGTAGTCTTTCTGATCCAGATGGCCTCCTTGATCCATCGCGCCCCTCTGTCTGTCTCTCTGTCAACTACTCTTGCACCTTCCCAGTCTATGACACAGTTTTGTCTGTCCGCATTGTGTTCAATGTTTATCGAGCCTTTCCTTTTTTCTCGTGTGAAACGTCTGGTTGTCATGGTTTCGACTTCCTTCATATGTTCTTCTAGTCTCATGCCAAGTGTTCTTCCCATTTCCCCAATGTATGTCTTGTTGCAGGTCTTACACGGGATTTGATATACCCAGTCAGTCTTCTTTCTGTCTTCCACTTTGTCTTTTGGGTGTACTAATATTTTTCTTCTGAGATTTTGGTGTGGTCTGACAGTAGACGCTATATCATGATGTTTTAGTATGTGTTTTACCGGTTCTGCCACTCCTTGGACATGCCTATGGACTTGTGTGTTATTCTTGTCCTTGATCTTTCTCCTCGGGTTTTGTTGTTATTCCTTAATTTTCCTTATGGTCCATTCTGATGTAGCGTCTTCATGATGTGCTCCTCCTCCTCTGGCTCCGTTACGATGTTACTACATCTGTCTAGCAATATTTCAATGACGCCCAGTTTCTGATGTAGCGCCTTCATGATGTGCTCCTCCTCCTCTGGCTCCGTTATGATGTTACTACATCTGTCTAGCAATGTTTCAATGACGCCCAGTTTCTGATGTAGCGCCTTCATGATGTGCTCCTCCTCCTCTGGCTCCGTTACGATGTTACTACATCTGTCTAGCAATGTTTCTATGACGCCCAGTTTCTGATGTAGCGCCTTCATGATGTGCTCCTCCTCCTCTGGCTCCGTTACGATGTTACTACATCTGTCTAGCAATGTTTCAATGACGCCCAGTTTCTGATGTAGCGCCTTCATGATGTGCTCCTCCTCCTCTGGCTCCGTTACGATGTTACTACATCTGTCTAGCAATGTTTCAATGACGCCCAGTTTCTGATGTAGCGCCTTCATGATGTGCTCCTCCTCCTCTGGCTCCGTTATGATGTTACTACATCTGTCTAGCAATGTTTCAATGACGCCCAGTTTCTGATGTAGCGCCTTCATGATGTGCTCCTCCTCCTCTGGCTCCGTTACGATGTTACTACATCTGTCTAACAATGTTTCAATGACGCCCAGTTTCTGATGTAGCGCCTTCATGATGTGCTCCTCCTCCTCTGGCTCCGTTATGATGTTACTACATCTGTCTAGCAATGTTTCAATGACGCCCAGTTTCTGATGTAGCGCCTTCATGATGTGCTCCTCCTCCTCTGGCTCCGTTATGATGTTACTACATCTGTCTAGCAATGTTTCAATGACGCCCAGTTTCTGATGTAGCGCCTTCATGATGTGCTCCTCCTCCTCTGGCTCCGTTATGATGTTACTACATCTGTCTAGCAATATTTCAATGACGCCCAGTTTCTGATGTAGCGCCTTCATGATGTGCTCCTCCTCCTCTGGCTCCGTTACGATGTTACTACATCTGTCTAGCAATGTTTCAATGACGCCCAGTTTCTGATGTAGCGCCTTCATGATGTGCTCCTCCTCCTCTGGCTCCGTTACGATGTTACTACATCTGTCTAGCAATGTTTCAATGACGCCAAGTTTCTGATGTAGCGCCTTCATGATGTGCTCCTCCTCCTCTGGCTCCGTTACGATGTTACTACAACTGTCTAGCAATGTTTCAATGACGCCCAGTTTCTGATGTAGCACCTTCATGATGTGCTCCTCCTCCTCTGGCTCCGTTATGATGTTACTGCATCTGTCTAGCAATGTTTCAATGACGCCCAGTTTCTGATGTAGCGCCTTCATGATGTGCTCCTCCTCCTCTGGCTCCGTTATGATGTTACTGCATCTGTCTAGCAATGTTTCAATGACGCCCAGTTTCTGATGTAGCGGATGGTGTGAACTAAAATTCAGATACTGGTTGGTGTGGGTCTTCTTCCGATACAATACGAATTTGACCGTTCTATCCTCTTTCCGTACCAGCAGTGTGTTTAGGAACGGCAGTGACCCCTCACCCTCTTCTTCAAACGTGAACTTGATGCTGCCTGTTGCATCAATGGTGTTGTGGTGATCTGTCAGTTGTTGTTGACATCCCTTCCTCACAATTTTCATTAAGCCATCTAGGTATCGCTTCCATATTCTGGGTTGACATGTTACTGGCGCTGTCGCGATGGCATGTTGTTCCAGCCATTCCATGAATAGATTGGCTATTACCGGTGACACCGGACTTCCCATCGCTGTGCCTAACTTCTGTTGGCAGATTGTGCCCCTGAAGCTGAAGTACGTTGTTGTTACAACAAACTTCAACAGCTCCTTAATGTCATCCACGTTGCTGTTACAACAAACTTCAACAGCTCCTTAATGTCATCCACGTTGCTGTTACAACAAACTTCAACAGCTCCTTAATGTCATCCACGTTGTTGTTACAACAAACTTCAACAGCTCCTTAATGTCATCCACGTTGTTGTTACAACAAACTTCAACAGCTCCTTAATGTCATCCACGTTGCTGTTACAACAAACTTCAACAGCTCCATAATGTCATCCACGTTGCTGTTACAACAAACTTCAACAGCTCCTTAATGTCATCCACGTTGCTGTTACAACAAACTTCAACAGCTCCTTAATGTCATCCACGTTGTTGTTACAACAAACTTCAACAGCTCCTTAATGTCATCCACGTTGCTGTTACAACAAACTTCAACAGCTCCATAATGTCATCCACGTTGCTGTTACAACAAACTTCAACAGCTCCTTAATGTCATCCACGTTGCTGTTACAACAAACTTCAACAGCTCCTTAATGTCATCCACGTTGTTGTTACAACAAACTTCAACAGCTCCTTAATGTCATCCACGTTGCTGTTACAACAAACTTCAACAGCTCCTTAATGTCATCCACGTTGCTGTTACAACAAACTTCAACAGCTCCTTAATGTCATCCACGTTGTTGTTACAACAAACTTCAACAGCTCCTTAATGTCATCCACGTTGTTGTTACAACAAACTTCAACAGCTCCTTAATGTCATCCACGTTGCTGTTACAACAAACTTCAACAGCTCCATAATGTCATCCACGTTGCTGTTACAACAAACTTCAACAGCTCCTTAATGTCATCCACGTTGCTGTTACAACAAACTTCAACAGCTCCTTAATGTCATCCACGTTGCTGTTACAACAAACTTCAACAGCTCCTTAATGTCATCCACGTTGCTGTTACAACAAACTTCAACAGCTCCATAATGTCATCCACATATGTAGGTTTGTCATCTACAATGAATAGAGATGAGGGGGGCTACCGATTGAATCACGTGTGGGACAGCCTGCTGGCCACGCCATCTGGCAAGTAGAGGAAGATCATTTCTTGAAGAAGGCCACCGCAAGTGGTCGAAACATCGAAGTGAATCAAATTTATAGAGTTGTGAATTAAGAAATTTGCTTATTTAACTATTTATACAACTTAATGAACATTTTCACAAATGTTCACGAGTGTGTTTGTTGATTGTAGACTGTTAGTATGAAGGTGTTCACATGTGTGTGTTTGTAGGCTGTGAGTACGAAGGTGTTCGTGTATGTGTTCATTGTTTGTAGGCTGTGAGTATGAAGGGTTTTACGCTACGCTATCTGGTGAGTAGAGGAAGATCAGTTCCTGAAGAAGGCCGCCGCAGGCGGTCGAAACATCAAAGTGAGTTGAACTTATATAGTTGTGAATTAAGAAATGTGTTTATTTAACACACATGAACACCTTCGTCCTCACAGCCTACAAACAAGAAACACACATGTGAACATGTTCATACTCACAGCCTACAAACAAGAAACACACATGTGAACATGTTCATACTCACAGCCTACAAACAAGAAACACACAACTGGAGATCTTCATATTCACACCATTGAATCAACAAACACACACACAAGGTAATACCTTCATGTTCACACTATTGAATCAATAAACACACACAAGGTATACCTTGAATCAACACATACACGCAAGTGCTATCACAATAACATGCTCAGCATACAACACTGATCTTTATAAGCTATCATATATCCTAACTGATCATTATAAGCTATCATATATCCTAACTGATCATTATAAGCTATCATATATCCTAACTGATCATTATAAGCTATCATATATCCTAACTGATCCCCGTTAGTTCAGTTTCAACGTTAATAATGAGTTACTTGATCATGGCTGGTGTCATAAGAGAGAGTGAGATGGAGAAGATGAGACACCTGTGGGCGTGGTGACGACACATTTCTGGTACGGCAGCTGGTTGAGACCTTCTTCCACCACCTGGCGAATCTGAAACATAAACACATCACAGTTCAACAGAAGGATGGTCTGACAGTGATAGGTTCACAACATCAAAAAACTGTATAAATGCGTTTAGTAATATTCGTTAAACCCTTCTCACCGCCACTACGGGACATGGGACTTGTCATTTCTACTATACAAAAGTGCTATCAACGTCAGTCTGTATTACACGTTTCACTCACTAGGTGCTGCCGCTGTAACTCCCCTGGTGACAACCAATGCGCCCTCCATTGGTGCTCATCTTTTTACATTTTATATCGAATGGTACATAAAAGGTAAGTTCTTATACAGCGCAGTATCCAGTCTTTAGGACTGTTCAAAGCGCTTTAAATACACTTTACACCCTGACAGACCTGTTCAATCGAACACCATCTCGACTTGAAATAACAAATATTTTTAATACACAATTATCTATTTTTGACGTTTCATAAAGGCTGCCGAAGGCGGTTGAAATGTTGATAGTGAGTCGAACATTTCTAGTTGTGTACTAAGAAAATTGTGTTATTCCATTTCTTCCGACTTTATGAACATTTTCACGACCATCTCAACTTCTCTTGGAAGCATTCAGCCATGTTGCAATTAATGCATGAAGTCTACTCGTACACAAACATCCACAACTGCCTATAGCCAGGTACTCATTTATATAAATAAAATTAAATGAGTTGCAGCAACATAGTGAACAAACTTGCCCAAGGTTTGACATGGCCTTAACCCGGGTTCTCTCAATCGAGAGTCTGATGCTCTATCCACAGTGCCACTGCACTCCAAATTGATGGACTTATTGAATTTAACAGTTCCCCGCCACTCAGTCCAGTTACAATCATTCAAGAGAGACACAAACGTAACACGTTTTAGTAAAACACATACATTTACAAAATGTCCTGCTTACACTTTTGTTGTAATTACTGTTTATTCTCTGTTTACACAGCTGTGTTAATTCCAATGTCACCTGCATTCAAATACTTACAAGTCTGTCAGCGTAGAAAATGAAGTCACTTCTTGATGTCGCTCTACAACAAACATTACATCTTGCCTCAACGCACCACATACGTGCACCCAGTTAAAAAGAAAACAGTCTATCATATATCTAGACAACAGTAATGCAAAACGTCAAACTCTTCTAAGGGATTCAAAAATGCGACACCTGAAACACTGAGTTGCGGACCCATTTTAACGATGAACGCTGACGTACCAATTATAATACATGGTTCAAATTGTTATTCTTTTTATATATCCCTCGGTCAGTTCACACAAAAAGAACAATGATCTGAATGATCTTGTCTGATATATCTCTTTACGTCCCACCCATTCAAATTCATTCAGACAATTTATATTAATCAGCTGACCAACAGTAACATCTTTAAAGGCTAAACCAAAGGGAGTCCCATCTTATCTTGCATACAACTTACATCGGAAGGGATGGAACACAATTGTCTGAACACAAAGGATGAAGATGACAGATGTGTACACATTAGTGCGACATGAAGGTGAAAAACATCGACACCACAGCCACCACCCAAACATTGGCTTGAACAAATTAATGGTATATCCAAGAACACACCCTATTTTAGCCTTGATTTGACTAATGTTGTGCAACAATCACAATCAAATAGTTAATTTCCCGGCATCTTTGAAGGGTGAACTCAAATGCAATTTATTTTAAAATATTTTTTTTAATGTTCAATCCACTTTGGCAGTTGTTATATTATTTATTGTTTTCCTATGATAACTGCACCAGTTTCACAACCTACAAATGTATATTAACACAATAGTCAAATATAATATTAATTGTTTGAAACTGTTGATGCAATCTGATTTTTTTAAATCATATTTGGCAAACATGATGATTTTGTAACGACCACGTGTAGTTGATTTAAAATAGTATCATTTTCAACATGCTGATGATTTTTTTAATTAAGTAAATGTTTACTTTTCCAACAAAAGAACAATACATACAGTGTTTATGTTATATCAGAATGATTCTCAAAAAGGGGGTATACTGAAGAAACTCTTGTATTTGTATACCCCTAAGAATTATTTACTTACATCACATGGAATATGGCAGATATTACATAATAGTACAATGTTAGTTATTAGTGGCTATTACAATATAAACACACAAAAATAACACATTGATAGTAGTACTTATTTGACAATTAATAATTTATATTGGTTTGCAGCAAATTACAATACAATCATATTTTAAGTTGCGATATGCTCACTTACTGATAACAGTGAAGTGCACGTTAGAATTAAATATACAGTTTTTGACCAATGACCTGTTTTTAGTTATGAAAATCAGTGTCCCTACATATAGGACATGTCTAATCCACTAGGAACATCGACCTGCTTTGGAAGATCAGGATTTCTGCCTGGGTCAAGGTTGGTGTCATAAAAAGGTTTCCTTTTGTTTTAGCCCTGTTTTGTTACAATGAGACAAAGCTTGCACAAGGCAATGGAATGAAAAATTAAGGAATTTGTTGATCATGTTCCTTTTTAATGTGCAAACAAATGCATGAAATGTTGACACAACTGTACTACTGGAAGGTAGTGAATTCCAGCATTTTACACCATAGACTGATAAACACTAGTTTATATTAGTTCTAACACATTGTCGGACATATTGATATTGAACTCGGGAAGGGTGTGAAGACGTTTGTTTTGTAAACAAACACTGCACCTTGAAAGGTACTAGTAAATTACTATACACTTTATACATAATTCACAAGATCTTAAAATCTACTAGGTCTTGAAATGTTAGTACTCTACATCTATTAAATAACATATTAGTATGATAAAGTCTATCAACACCACATATCAGTCTGATCACCCTCTTTTGTAAGATTGTAATATGTGTACATTGGTGATATATGTACAGTAAAACCTGTCCATAACGGTCATCGTCGGGACTGCGCAAAATTACTGTTACAGGCAGGTTGCCGTTATGGAGTTTCATTACTTGGATACTCACTAGGTGGAGATACAGTATTATGAATGGTTACGTTGATGTTCGCTAGTTGGTACTCTCATGAACAATACAAACCTAGAGTTAACAATAATATTAAATAATACACTACACAACTTGCTATATTTAATTGATGTTCCTTTTTTCTTTTGGGCCATGGTGAAATCAATCACGCCCTCCAAGTAAAGGAGAACAGAAAAAACTTTGATGTCCAAAAGGAAACAGGAGGGTGTGAACGAGTGGAAGGCAAGCATTGGCCCAAATTTGCTCTCCAGCTACACCAAGGAAAATATTACAAAGGCCCTCTTCCATCTGTGGCTACATGCTCATGCTTCTCTGAGCTCACTTTGGACATCAAAGCTGATTCTACTCCTCTTTGCTGGAGTAAAGGAGCCACATAGCAGCTGCAACAAGCTAATGATGCCATGGGGGACTCAATTGCAATTTGATAGTCTCCTGTGCACAAGCAATGACAACAAGGGATGACCTTTTAATCAGGAAAATTATGGATTCCCTTTGACTTGCCTGCAAGCAGCAGGTTGACTACCCTGGTAAATGAACGTTCATCTATTTTAACAAATTGACTTCTTTTGCTTAGATAACTTCCCACCCATTTCTCAGCCACACCACAGAAATTTTGTTTTTTGATTAATATCGAATGATTTACGGTGTCAAATGCTTTCTTTAAGTCAACAAAAATGCCAAGCATGTATTTTTGTTATCTAATGATGTACTAATTTCTTCGACCAGGTTAAGCAATGCATGTGAGGTGGACATTGAGTATCAGAAGCCGTATTGACTGTTGGGCAAGATATAATTGTTATAAATAAATTCTTTGAGTCTTTTTTTATAGTCATTCCAGTATTTTAGAAAATGTCACAAGGATATTGGTCAGTAGTTGTTAAATTCTGTTTTTGAACCATTTTTAAATATAGGTATGACTTTGGCTACTTTCATTCTAGAAGGAAGAACTGCATTTTCAAAAGACATGTTAAATATTGCTGTATAAACTATATAAGAATGGAATGCATAACTTGTTTATGATATTCATATTTATATAATTACTGTCTGTTGAGGTTTTGTTTTTATATACACCGATGATCCTACTGATTTCTTCTTCACTTTAAGAGCATGCTGTTTTTATTTTTGTTTTGAAGATAGTCATGAAATGAGGCACCATTTACCTGTGGATTTATTTTAGCAGGTAGTTCTTTGCCAATGTTCGAAAAGAAGATGTTAAATCCATCTGCTGTCTTTCTTGTTTCTAATTTTTCTATCCTCCATTACAAAATATTCAGGATAAGAGGATTCATTTTGCCGTTTATTAATTAGTGTATTTAAGATGTTCCAAGTTTCTTTACTGTTTTGTTTTTGGACATCCAATAGTAAGTTTTGTAGCAATGTTCCGTTTCTTGTGATCTATTTAAAAGAAATTTTCTATACAAGTGGTTTTTCTTGTGACAAGCATTTTTCAAGCCAGTTGTGAACAATGGCTTATCACTGATTACGTGTTGTTTGGCTATTTTTCTGACCGGACAATGTTTATCTTATTTTTCCATAAATGTATCAATAAATATACCATAAGCTACTTCAACATCTTTTGTGCTAAATATATTTTCCCATGTTTCACTTCTTAAATCTGTTATAAAAGAATTTGTTTTAATTTTTATGATTTCATAAAAAAAATTGCATTTCTATTTTCCTTTTAGTTATTTCATATTCACAGTGTAAATAATGGAAAATGGTCAGTTATGTCATTGATTAAAATACCATTTGTAGTTCGCTTGTTTATGGCATTTGTAAAGATGTTGTCAATCAGAGTGGTTGAATCTCGAGTAATTCTTGTTGGCTTAGTGATTGGAGAATACATTATACAGGGTGTCAATAACATGTTTTGTACCTAAATGGTTGTCATGTTTTAAGATGTCTACATTAAAATATCCACATAGAAACAGTGTCTTGTTGGTTTGTGTGTTTGCAAAGATGTTTGTAATGTTTTCACAGACGATGTCTTATATAGATCCTGGTTTGCGGTAGATACAGCCTACTATTATATTTTTTTGGTTTTCTATTATCAATTCCACTGTGATACATTCAAGGATATAATTTATTGATAAATATTTACTTTCAATTTGAGTGCAGTTAATACTGTTATGTAAACATTTTTTCTACAGACATTAAAAGACTTATACGTAGGTAGGTTATGGTGATGCATTGCTGTGGGATCATTCCAAGTTTCCGAGATGGCAATTACATCAAATACTATATCAGAAGCATGAATATGGCTCTCAATTTGTTTGAAATTTACATTTAGACTTTATGCATTGTGAATTAATAAAAAATGTTGTTTATCATTAATATTATTGCAGATACCTCTCCATTGTGGATTTGAATAATATTTACAAGGTAAGTCAACAGCAAACCTTTCTTCAACGTGTGCCTTCTTCACATTGATTTTTCTAAAACAATTTTTTTTTAATTGATTAAAAATAGCATGAAATGTCAAATACATCATAAATTGTGTTTTACAATACAACGGAATTGCATTTATACTATATAATAAATATAAAAATCGTTTGCATCTGCCACGTGCGGACACTTTAACAAGTTTCAGGCAGTGGCTAATACGTCAATTTGTTGTGTATTTATTCAAGTAAACCTATATTGTAGCCATGTAAAATATTGCCAACATTCGTAGCCTAAATAGCATTTTCATTGGTGCAAAAGCGCCAATCTAACTGCGATAAATGTGTAAATATTGTTCGGACACGATCCCATGGAAAGCCCCAGGCTACGGCTCACATAGGCTTATGACGTTATGTCAGTGACTCACGCGCCCAGCCTCTCGGAGGTTGTTGACAGTCGTCTCTCAGTTTTAGACAGACAAACGCCACTACAAACCTATCTCTGAGCACCGTCTGCAGCTCTTTTATCTGGTCTGTTATTCTGACATGGATGATGTTCTTGCTAAAGTCGCCCTCGGCGTTATTCAACGTCGAAGTCTGAATTACGTCTGGCTCCATCCGTGTTGCTCGCCACGATGTTGTCGGCCTTTGACATCGAGGTCAACCTCGTCGAGTGGCGCCGTTTGTTGACTAACGATGGCGATTCTTTGTGATCGCTAGATGGTGCCACTGCATTCACGCGCAATACTGACCACTGGTGGCGCTGTTACAAATTATTATCAATTGCCTTGTTCGGTTCGTTCTGTTTCAGACGGCGGGAGGTTTGGCGGCTGCATTTACATCAAAACTATTTGCATCCGCAGCAAAGCAAGCGTGGCAATACAAGGCGTATTGAGAAGGGTTTGCTGTTTGCGATTTCTAAGTATGGCACCTAAAAGAAAGGTGAGAATCTTGAAGTAATGTCCGACAAAGGAAAGCCGAAGTTTTTTTTGTCCAACTACCGCCGGCGGTAACCCACGCCACAACACTCGATAGCTTGCGTCATAAATTCAAACCATTGGCGCCATGTAAACGTGGGGGGTCGTGGCAACAATGTGGTGTCGTTGTTCAGAACAGCTACATGCAAAACCGATTATTACCAGCTTAATCGATGTTTAAAAGACAACATTGCAGACCTGGGGCCGAGTACATTTTTATGAGTACGAGTACTTTGACGATGGACGAGTACATTGCTAAAACTTAAAAGCTGAGTACGAGTACATTCTCACGAGTACAAGTACATTTTTGTAAATATAAATATTAAATAATAACGTATCGTAAAATCGACAATTTTGTGGATCTCTGCAATGTAGGCATGTGGTATCACTGTCATGATATATCTAGGGGCAATATTGAGTCACCGACCAACTAGGCACACGTAAACCAATCATAAAGTACGATTGACATTTGAGAAAAAAACTTAGCCAATCAAGTTGATATCTGTCTTTAATGATCACAAATGAGAGGGTAAAAGAGACTGACCAGTGGGTACCCCCAGCCAATCATTTTAACTTTGCTGGTTGTCTCCAGGTTAAGCATGTAAAACAAAGCAACCAACAGGAGGATTTGTTACCTGGCATCCCACTGGCTACATGTCTTTGTTTAGCATTTCTCTTATCTCTGCTCCCTCAGTGCATGTTCTCTCTGACCTAGACTATCATGCCACATGGCTTCACTGGTGTCACACTAAGTTGGCACCAGATTATATTAGTGTAGGGTGACATCTGACTTGAGCCACCTTCTACAGAGGAAGACTGGCAGTTCTTGTTCTTAGCAGTTAGCATTGTCGGCCAGTGCCAAGTGGCATGGTCTCCAGACTACATTAAATGCATTCCCTGTCTAACAGGTGGGTTAACTGCTACTAGTAGTTGGCTCTTTATGGACATCCTGGTGGCTTGATTAAACTGTTTTATGGCCTGAACTGATAGCCTACAATTATTGTTTGCTTAACAGGGTGTTTCTGACTGGGGAAAGATGCTGCCTGTTGCCATGTTAGGGTATCATAGTCATGGACTCATGGCTATCAGAGAATGAGGATGTACTATGTGTAGGGATGGCAAGGTGGCATTCTATGTGAAATAACAAAGTATTTAAAAAAAATAGTTGAGCATTTCAATATTTCAGGAAAGTTTGATTTTATAACTGCAAATAAATTAATTGTTCCCAGTATATATTGAGAGAAAGTACTCAGATGTACTCGTAATGTACTCGTAAAATCTGAGTACAATGAGTACGAGTACATGACCCATAAGTTTTATGAGTACGAGTTCTTCAAAAATGTACTCGAGTACCGAGTACTTCCGCCCCAGGTCTGCAACATTGTATTCTTTGATGTAGAGCACAGCAGTAGGTTAAATTAATATGCGTCATTCGCCAGGTGGCAGCACGAAGCAGTCACCACCACACTTGTCCAGTCAATGGCAATGATGTCTAAGTACCAAATAAATCCCAGTGAAGTTGGTTATTCATCATTTTGACAGAGGGATGTGCCAGACACAGAGAATGGAGCAACACCGCCCAAAAAGGCTTCACAGGTAAGGTTATTATCTATCATAATTGTGTAGCATAACTGCATAGTGACTAGAGCACCGGACTCTTAAACAAGAATATCCGGGTTCATAATTGCTTGTACCCACTGTACATGTGGGGTTGTTGTAGGTCATCATTTCTTGTACCCACAGTACATGTGGGGTTGTTGTAGGTCATCATTTCTTGTACCCACAGTACATGTGGGGTTGTTGTAGGTCATCATTTCTTGTACCCGCCGTACATGTGGGGTTGTTGTAGGTCATCATTTCTTGTACCCGCTGTACATGTGGGGTTGTTGTAGGTCATCATTTCTTGTACCCGCCGTACATGTGGGGTTGTTGTAGGTCATCATTTCTTGTACCCGCCGTACATGTGGGGTTGTTGTAGGTCATCATTTCTTGTACCCACTGTACATGTGGGGTTGTTGTAGGTCATCATTTCTTGTACCCGCTGTACATGTGGGGTTGTTGTAGGTCATCATTTCTTGTACCCACAGTACATGTGGGGTTGTTGTAGGTCATCATTTCTTGTACCCGCCGTACATGTGGGGTTGTTGTAGGTCATCATTTCTTAAAACTTTATTAAACGAATTGTAATTGAAATTTTCCTTAGCTTTTTAAAGTTAGAATTAAATTTTGCAAGGTTGAAGTGGAATTAACAAAATTTGAATTGACAGAACATAATTGACCCCTAGGCATAAGCAAAAAATCATTCTTAGAACAGTTATAATTTGCAATAATTTGTCAACAAAATTGTTCCAAGTTAAAGTCAACACAAAAGGTGAGTCTTCAATGAAGAAACCTTCGTCAGACTCAGAACAGTTTCTAGCTTCACTTCTTTCAGTAAAACTTTTGGAGATATTTGTTTAAGCAGCTTATCCATAAATAATTGTTTACATAGTGTATATGCTTGTAATAATGTTTGAACTGGCCTCTGTACATATAGGACATGTCTAATCCACTAGGAAGATCGACCTGCTTTGGAAGATCAGGATTTCTCTAGTTCTGCTAAAACAGCCGACGGGAAGCCATGGAACTTGAAGATTGTATCTTGGAACATTAACGGCATTCGTGCCTGGGTCAAGGTTGGTATCATAAAAAGGTTTCTTCTTGTTTTAGCCTTGTTTTGTTACAGTCCTCAGTGAGACAGCTTGCACAAGGCAGTGGAATGAAAAATGGGATGTGGTCATGTCTGGGATGGGTGTGTTTCCCACGTAGAGTGGGAGATAGGGGTGTGGTCATGTCTGGGATGGGTGTGTTTCCCTTGCAGAGTGAGAGATAGGGGTGTGGTCATGTCTGGGATGGGTGTGTTTCCCTCGTAGAGTGGGAGATATGGGTGTGGTCATGTCTGGGATGGGTGTGTTTTCCTCGTAGAGTGGGAGATAGGGGTGTGGTCATGTCTGGGATGGGTGTGTTTCCCTCGTAGAGTGGGAGATAGGGGTGTGGTCATGTCTGGGATGGGTGTGTTTCCCTCGTAGAGTGGGAGATAGGGGTGTGGTCTGGGATGGGTGTGTTTCCCTTGTAGAGTGAGAGATAGGGGTGTGGTCATGTCTGGGATGGGTGTGTTTCCCTCGTAGAGTGAGAGATAGGGGTGTGGTCTGGGATGGGTGTGTTTCCCACGTAGAGTGGGAGATAGGGGTTTGGTCATGTCTGGGATGGGTGTGTTTCCCTCGTAGAGTGGGAGATAGGGGTGTGGTCATGTCTGGGATGGGTGTGTTTCCCTCGTAGAGTGGGAGATAGGGGTGTGGTCTGGGATGGGTGTGTTTCCCTCGTAGAGTGAGAGATATGGGGTGTGGTCTGGGATGGGTGTGTTTCCCACGTAGCGTGGGAGATAGGGGTATGGTCATGTCTGGGATGGGTGTGTTTCCCTTGCAGAGTGAGAGATAGGGGTGTGGTCATGTCTGGGATGGGTGTGTTTCCCTCGTAGAGTGGGAGATATGGGTGTGGTCATGTCTGGGATGGGTGTGTTTCCCTCGTAGAGTGGGAGATATGGGTGTGGTCATGTCTGGGATGGGTGTGTTTTCCTCGTAGAGTGGGAGATAGGGGTGTGGTCATGTCTGGGATGGGTGTGTTTCCCTCGTAGAGTGGGAGATAGGGGTGTGGTCATGTCTGGGATGGGTGTGTTTCCCTCGTAGAGTGGGAGATAGGGGTGTGGTCATGTCTGGGATGGGTGTGTTTCCCTCGTAGAGTGAGAGATAGGGGTGTGGTCTGGGATGGGTGTGTTTCCCTCGTAGAGTGAGAGATATGGGGTGTGGTCTGGGATGGGTGTGTTTCCCATGTAGCGTGGGAGATATGGGGTGTGGTCTGGGATGGGTGTGTTTCCCATGTAGCGTGGGAGATAGGGGTATGGTCATGTCTGGGATGGGTGTGTTTCCCTTGCAGAGTGGGAGATATGGGTGTGGTCATGTCTGGGATGGGTGTGTTTCCCTCGTAGAGTGGGAGATATGGGTGTGGTCATGTCTGGGATGGGTGTGTTTTCCTCGTAGAGTGGGAGATAGGGGTGTGGTCATGTCTGGGATGGGTGTGTTTCCCTCGTAGAGTGGGAGATAGGGGTGTGGTCATGTCTGGGATGGGTGTGTTTCCCACGTAGAGTGGGAGATAGGGGTGTGGTCTGGGATGGGTGTGTTTCCCTTGTAGAGTGAGAGATAGGGGTGTGGTCATGTCTGGGATGGGTGAGTTTCCCTCGTAGAGTGAGAGATAGGGGTGTGGTCTGGGATGGGTGTGTTTCCCACGTAGAGTGGGAGATAGGGGTTTGGTCATGTCTGGGATGGGTGTGTTTCCCTCGTAGAGTGGGAGATAGGGGTGTGGTCATGTCTGGGATGGGTGTGTTTCCCTCGTAGAGTGGGAGATAGGGGTGTGGTCTGGGATGGGTGTGTTTCCCTCGTAGAGTGGGAGATGGGGTGTGGTCATGTCTGGGATGGGTGTGTTTCCCTCGTAGAGTGGGAGATAGGGGTGTGGTCTGGGATGGGTGTGTTTCCCACGTAGAGTGGGAGATAGGGGTGTGGTCATGTCTGGGATGGGTGTGTTTCCCTCGAGAGTGGGAGATAGGGGTGTGGTCATGTCTGGGATGGGTGTGTTTCCCTCGTAGAGTGGGAGATAGGGGTGTGGTCTGGGATGGGTGTGTTTCCCAGTAGAGTGGGAGATAGGGGTGTGTCATGTCTGGGATGGGTGTGTTTCCCCCGAGAGTGGGAGATGGGGTGGTCTCAGATTGTGTGTTCCCCAGAGTGAGAGATATGGGTGTGTTTCCCTCGTAGAGTGAGAGATAGGGGTGTGGTCTGGGATGGGTGTGTTTCCCTCGTAGAGTGGGAGATAGGGGTGTAGTCATGTCTGGGATGGGTGTGTTTCCCTCGTAGAGTGGGAGATAGGGGTGTAGCCATGTCTGGGATGGGTGTGTTTCCCTCGTAGAGTGAGAGATAGGGGTGTGGTCATGTCTGGGATGGGTGTGTTTCCCTCGTAGAGTGGGAGATAGGGGTGTGGTCATGTCTGGGATGGGTGTGTTTCCCTCGTAGAGTGGGAGATGGGGTGTGGTCTGGGATGGGTGTTTCTTTTCCCAGTCATGACCGGTGTTCAAAATCAGCACTGAACAGTTGGTGGTCAACTCAACTGTCAACTTTGTAAAGTTGGTGCCGATGGTCCACACGCTAACATAAAAATATAATTTTGAGGTGGGTTTTGTAATGGTTTTGTGACATTACGCGTGGTTTCTGTGATTTTTCGCAACTACGTAATTGATGTGCTGATCCGTTGGGCATGTGATACATAACACATAATTTGCATTGTGGAATACAGCACAATAAACGTCATTTATGAATACTCCAGGAAACTGTCTTCTGTATTGGTGTAAAAAGTGCCATTCTGAGGATGTGTATTTTTGCTACCGGTAGTTTTACTAATACAATACCACCGACTTGTGTTGCCAGTGTGTGTCGGTGCGCATCACGATTGATTCTTGTGTTGCAGAAAAACAGCCACTTGTACTTCAAGCACGAGGATCCAGACATCTTCTGCCTGCAGGAAACAAAATGTGATGAGGAAAGTTTGCCGAAAGAGATGAAGTTGGACGGGTACCACGCCTACTGGGCCTCTGCAGAGAAGAAGGGTTACTCAGGCACTGGTCTCTTCAGCAAGGTGAAGCCTATCCAAGTGACCTACGGCCTAGGTGGGTGTTTGTGTTTTCATTTGTTCTGTTTCTACTACTGAATCTGTAAACAAATCTCAATGTGCTTTAGAGATCAACCTTGAATAAATTAATAAATTGTAATATTTATGTATTGTTAAGATTATGAATTGTAATATACAGTGGAACTTCACTATTAAGGGCACCCTTGGGACTATGCAAAAGTGACCTGAATAGCGAGGTGACCTTATTAGCAGGACTCATTTCCTATACCATACAAAAATAATGTGGGACTTACATGGTGACCTTAATAGCAAAGTGGCTGTGTTAATGAGGTGACCTCAAAGCGAAATTTGACTGTATATGTTTTCAACATTTCAGTTTAATAATCAGCCTCAGGCCTCGACATTAACACTGGCCCGATGGCCCAGCGTCTTTTTTAAAGCTGTCGGGCCAGTACAGGCCACCAGTTCTTATATTTTACTGGCCCAACGGGCCACTGGTTTCTGTTTCTCGAACGCCGCCGAGACGAAGCGGCGGTCACGGCATGACTGGATCGGTTATCAGATGCAGTTCGCCAGAATTCTTAGACGCGACTCGGTTATAGGACATTGTAAACATAACGTAGATACTAATTCTGATCAATAATGAATCCAAACTCCAACACTTATCATGCGGACGACGGCGTGCAAAGCCATCGAATAAATTTTCTAACCACTGGCAGCGCATGTTTTTATGATGAGACGCCATTTTTTAAGTCCCGCCGTGTCCCTTGGACACACTTAGTACGGTGGTTGGTGAAAGCTGCCTCGACTTTAGAATTACGCACGCTTTTTCTTCTCTACATATATGAAAGGAATACAGCTAAAATCCAAATTTAACTAGTGACTAAAGTGACAGAAACCAAATGTAACGCTTCGTCAGCAAGGGCAAGATGAAGGCCACCTATTTCGGGTGGTGCCACCTAGTGAATGAACCGTGAAATAGTCTAATGCCTTCATTGACCTGTACATGAAAGCAGCGTCAACTCAACTACCGACTCGGACCAACTAGCTGTCGTCACACTGGCCACACTTTATATAAACTTGGCAAATATTGTATATATGCATCTGAGTACACACTTGAACAATATTGTTAGCTTTGGAAATCTCACTTTGAACAATCAATATGTGTATAGTAACTTCAAACAACTTCGTTGGTAAAATAAAAAAAAAGACATGATGTTTTGAGCGTATTTTTGACGGTAACATGAAATCTGGGCCAGTAACTTTCACAGGCGGGCCACTAACTTTTCAAATATACTGGCTCCCTGGGCCAGTGGATTCAAAACCTTAATGTCAAGGCCTGACAATGCATTAGGCAACCCGATATTGTAAATATGACAGAGTCCGACAGATTCCCATGTACGTAAGCCGATTTTTTAAGCTTACTTAACTAAGCAACAGGTCACGTGGTGGATAAGCTCTATCAAATCCAATAAAATGATGACATTCATAATGCGTCGTTCCAACAATTGTTACTCACGGTGCCATACAAAATCTTCTGTGCATCACTTTCCTTAGAAATGAGTGGGACGTTTGGCCCAGACCTCACATCGGACCCTCTGTCTTTGTAGGGGAGGAGAAACATGACAAAGAAGGTCGGGTCATCACTGCTGAGTTTGACAAGTTCTATGTTGTGACAACTTGTGAGTACCAGAGAGAAGGCTGAAATACGCTTTGTGTGGATTTATGTTTCATTCATCTGAAAATGCTGGCTCTAAGTTTAATTGTCTGCAGTAATGTTTAAATGATTGTGGTTACATGAAATCTCTCTGTTCGCTTTATCATAAAATCATGGAGTGAGTATGCAACTAGAACAGAAAATAATGTCATATATATATATAATAGTACCAAGGCGCTTATTGGTCAAGCATCGGAGTCGTGTGTCAATATGTCAGCCGTCGGGAACTGTGAGATATCACTAGAATCTCCCACTTTGAAAATAAATTCTGAGTTGACCACAAGCATGACATTGTTTATTATAGTTGCAAATGGTTAAAGTGGATTAATTCGTTTAGGTGTGTATGCTCACACTATTGCCTTTTGTTTTCATTTAAGAACGAAAAGAAATAATGACACATGCTCAAGTAGATAAGTGAAACTGGCCCCTATTGTACGTACAGATGTGCCTAACGCTGGGCGAGGTCTCGTGCGCCTGGACTACAGGTCCAAAGAGTGGGACCCTGACTTCAGGGACTACCTGAAGAAGCTGGACGACAAGAAACCTGTAATTCTGTGCGGCGACTTGAATGTAGCACATCAGGAAATAGGTAAGAGATCGAAAGGGTATTGTATCAGTCTTGGTGGTCTGTCTAAATTGGTAGAATACTGAAAATTCATCATTAAGCTGTCTTATTTGTAGTGTTTTTAATGATGATTTGTTGTTCTGTGTTTATTTAAGTGGTATTATATTTTTGTAAAGTTACTTTTTGTACGCTTCAATGCAACATTGTCAAAACTGGAATATAATACACAAGTATCAGGTTCTTTCAACGCAGCTTCTGATTCTGTGTTAACGACGTGTAGATGGGCCGAAGTATTGTCAAGCTGAGAGGTTCTAGGTTCATTGCCTTTCATTGTACCTGGAGGAAGACAGTAAACTGAAAGAGAACAAGATGTAGTAATTATTTGACACAGTGTTACATTCTGTATCCAAACATTGCCAATCCCAAGATAAACAAGATGTATTATTTATTTTGCCAATTCCAAGATAAACAAAAAGTATCAGTTATTTGATTTGATAAATTGTGTATCCAGACGTAGCCAATCCCAAGTCTAACAAGAAGGATAAGTTATTTGACACATTGTGTATCCAGACATAGCCAATCCCAAGTCTAACAAGAAGGATAAGTTATTTGACAAATTGTGTATCCAGATGTAGCCAATCCCAAGTCTAATATGCCCTGAGGTGGCGTTTTGATTTGTTGCATTGTTGTGGCTCTGTGAAATAACCTACAAAATCCAGAAACGACTGAAACACGGTGTGTAAATTTTGACAGTAAACAGCAAGTACATGAACACTGCATATGCAAACACGTTTTTATCGAGTCTTATCTGTCGTTAATAAACTTTATGAGATGTTTTAATGCTGTTGGACAAATTATCGCCCGTGATGCATGGGTCTTGTTGTGCAACCTCGTTGAATGCCAGCTGACCGCTGAAGCGTGACACGGTCCTGAACGCTATCTGCAACTGACACTTTCAAGTGGGTTTAAGTGAGTTGAATGCCAGCGGACCGCGGAAGCGTGACATTGCCCTGTAGTGGATGCTATACTCAACTGACACTTTCAAGTGGGTTTAAGTGCATTCTGACGTAATGGGTAAACCCACCAGGTCAAGCACGCTGACCGAACGAAGCGCTGACATCGATTCTGTCGATGCAAGTAAAGTCGGGTCACATGACCCACTAGTCATGACAGTTACTGCCAACAGTGCTACTATGATCAATGATTACGTTCTGGCCTACATAGTCGGCCATATCCACCAGCGACCACGTGAGCAAATAAAAACGGTTGTTTTATCGCACTTCACAAAATGTGAAATTTTAGCTGCGAAACATGCCCTGTGGGATGCATATAAGCCCGTGGATGTTCTCGACAAAATGATCCATAGGGTGGACACTACATCAAGAAGCTCCGAAGATGCGAACACGGACGACATCGTGACAGCGCTGATGATTGCGATTGCCCAAATATTCGCCAGGTGAGCTGTTGGAGCCGTCTCTAGTGGAGAGGCTGGCAGTGTTAGAGAGCCAGTTGCGACAACTTAGTGACAGTGTCAGCACAAACACTGAAAAACGTCTGCGAATGGAGGGTGATATATCAACACTCGCAAAGAAAGCCGCTTCCACCCCCAGTCGGTCTTACGCTGAGACACTGAAGACTTCTACGGACAAGCAGCAGAAGAAACTAACCGTGAAACTAACACCGGCCAGCACCGGTCAGTCTGGAAAACATAGCAAGAAAAAGGTGGATTCTGGTACTGTAAAACGAACAAGTCGGCAAGCACAACGAGTCACGAGCGAGTCAAGGACCGTTGGCTCGACTACTGTTGTTGACAATGCCGCACTGGTTGTTAACGATGTTGACACGCAAGGTCGCATTGATGTCAACTCGAGCGCAGGTGACTCATTCGAGATTCCTAGCTACCTTCGGCGTAAGAATGAGAGACGCATGGCTAAAAAAACAGTTACTGGAACGGCTACTGCTTCAGAAACACTCATGGCAGCCAGAAATGGTCAATCGGTTAGAGACATATTTGTATCACGGGTCTCTAAAGAAGTTAAGCCGGATGATTTAAGGTCCTATGTAGAAAGCAAGGGCTTCACTGTTTTGAATGTTAAGTGTGTGTCACATAATGAGGCTAAAAACAGTTCGTTCAAATTAACAGTACCTTTCACAGAATGTGATAAGCTGTTTGACAGCGGTGTGTGGCCAGAAGGCATCAGCATTCGTATATTCCGCTCTAAGTACACGCGTAACACGTTCTGATTTCATTATCTTCCGACATAATCTACGATTTTTAATATGGCTAGTAACCTTACTATTTCAAGTTATAATTGTACTGGCTTTGGTCCAGGTAAGCCTGAATATGTCTCAGAGCTCATCAAAGCACATGATTTTGTTTTACTCCAGGAACATTGGTTAATGGAATCTCGGTTTCACAGGATTAAAAACATACCATGTGATAACAATGTTAGCATTTTATCACATGATGTTTCTGGAATAGATAATACTATGTTTTTAAATGGCAGAGGGTATGGTGGATGTTCCATTCTGTGGAAAAATTCCTTGAATTGTATTGTCTCCCCAGTCATCATGAACTCTAATAGAATATGTGCAGTTAATATAACTAGGCAAAGCATGTCATTATTACTTTTTAATGTGTACATGCCATGTGATACCAGATGTAATGATGATATGTACTGCAATATTTTGACTGAAATTATGAGTACATGTAATATAATGAACTGTTCCAATTTCATTATTGGAGGTGATATGAACACGTCTTTCAATCGTGTGTCTTCTAACTTTACGAAACATTTAAATTACATATGTGAACGTGAAACAATCAAACCATGTATTGATTTTGAAGGACATAATGTTTGTTATACATTTACTAGTCCTGTGGACAATGGTACTCATGTCATTGATCATTTTCTGTTAAACAATGGACTCTTTGACCATATGTTAGAATATTATACTATGCACGATGGTGCAAATTTATCATTCCATTCGCCACTGGTTCTTACCTTGAGTTTAGATGTTAATTATTGTTCACCTTCTTCTAGAAGGTACATATCTAGACCTAAATGGCAAGAAGCGTCAGACTGTAACTTAAGTCAGTACAGCAAGGTTTTAGAAAGAATGATTGACGAAATATCTATACCATGGCATTCTCTAGAATGCAGCGATAAACATTGTCCTAGCAGGTTAACGCATTGTCATGATATTCAGATATTTCATGATTCAATAATGGATTGTTGTATAAGAGCTTGTCAAAACTCCATTCCACATACTTCAAAAGAGGGAAATTCGAAGGTAATAGCGGGTTGGAATGAACACATTAAACCATACAGAGAAGCATCACTGTTTTGGCATAATCTATGGAAAGATTGTGGCTCTCCTCGCAATGCTGTTATTGCTGACGTCATGTGTAGATCTCGCTCTCAATATCACAGAGCAGTTTGTTTTGTTAAACGTAATCAAAATAATGTTAAAAAAGAAAGTATGGCGACAGCGTTACTTGGAAATAAAAGTAGGGACTTCTGGAAAGAAGTAGGTAAAGTTACAAAGAACAATAATATGCTACCCAACATGGTTGATGAAGTGACAGGAGACGAAAATATTTCTAAACACTTTGCTACTAAGTATGAGGACTTATATAATTCAGTAGCCTATAATGATGCAGACATGACGTCATTGCTACAAAACATACATAGTAAAGTAGATGCACATTGTAACGAAGGTGAAAATACTATTACGGTGCATGATGTTTTGAATGGCATTAATCATGTTAAGATTAACAAATGTGATGGATACGGCGTTATATATACCGACCACTTTATTCATGCACCTACCAAATTACATGTTTTTCTTTCTTTGCTATTCACAGCAATGGTATATCATGGATATACCCCGGATGGTTTTAATATATCAACAATTCAACCTCTGGTAAAAAACAAGAGGAAATCAGCAAATAATTCTGACAACTATCGAGCCATTGCTCTTAGTAGCCCTCTGTCGAAAATATTTGATTGGGTTATAATGATAAAAAGTTCTGATGCTCTTAAAACAAGTGATCTACAGTTTGGTTTCAAACCTCAAAGCTCTACAGCTAAATGTACATTTGCATTAATGGAGACTGTGAACTATTTCCAGCAGAATAAATTGGATGTTTACGTGTTATTACTAGATGCGACTAAAGCATTCGATAAAGTAAATTATGTTAAACTTTTTAACTTACTGATGGATAGAGGAATGAATCCCCTTTTAATCAGATGTTTACTTTATATGTACACTAATCAACATTTAAATGTATCATGGAACAATTCCATGTCATTGCATTTCTCCACTGCCAATGGTGTGAAGCAGGGTGGGGTGTTGTCCCCCATTTTATTTTCTATCTACATTGATGAAATGTTAACAAGACTCTGCATGTCTGGTTTTGGCTGTATGATCGGTCATAAGTACTATGGTGCTGTTGACTATGCTGATGATATATCTTTGGTAGCTCCATCGATATATGCATTGAACAAAATGTGTGATATGTCTAAAATTTGCATATGAATATGATTTACAATTCAACCCGGCAAAATGTCAACTTATTAAATATGGCAGTGGTACCGACTGCCCATTTTACTTTGATGGTTTAAAAGTGAAACATAGTAAAAAAGGGTTGCATTTAGGCCACGTTATTGGTCCTGACGCTCACCAGGCTATGGTAAAAGATATGTGTCATGATTTTATATGGCGTGTAAATGCATTATCTGCTAATTTTGGGTTTTGTAATATAAACATAAAACGTCAATTATATATGTCGTACTGTACATCTTTCTATGGTGTATGTCTGTGGAACTTACAAAACAAACATCTTGATATGTTTTATACTACGTGGCGCAAAGGTATCAGAAAACTGTTTAATCTACCAGTTTGCACGCATTGTAATATGGTGCCACTTTTAGCAGACTGTTTACCGATTCAAATTCAAATTATGAATCGAATGGTACGATTTATGCAGAGTTGCTTGAAATGCAGTAACTCCAGTTTGAAAATGCTCTCTCATCTAGCCTTTCAAGGTAGTGGGTCATATATGTCTAAAAGTTTTAACTATATCATGTCCAAATTCAAACTTGATGCCATGACATTCTTTCGAATGAAGTCTAATCAGTTTTATGGTATGATTCAAGACCACTACCAGGAGGGGCTGGATGATGAACTAGTATGTAGAGTCTCATTTGCAAAAGATGTATTACATAATATAAATAATGTGGGTAGCTCTTCTTTTTTAGCCATTGACGAGCTGCGCTCATTGCTTACTGTTTTATGTACACAGTAACTTATATACATTGATTTAGTTGAATTGTACAATGTTAGTACGAATAAATGTATTATTATTAATAACAAGAAGGATAAGTCATTTGACACATTGTGTATCCAGACATAGCCAATCCCAAGTTTAACAAGAAGGATAAGTCATTTGACACATTGTGTATCCAGACATAGCCAATCCCAAGTCTAACAAGAAGCATAAGTTATTTGACACATTGTGTATCCAGACATAGCCAATCACAAGTCTAACAAGAAGAATAAGTTATTTGACACATTGTGTATCCAGACATAGCCAATCCCAAGTCTAACAAGAAGGATAAGTTATTTGACACATTGTATATCCAGACATAGCCAATCCCAAGTCTAACAAGAAGGATAAGTTATTTGACACATTGTATATCCAGACATAGCCAATCCCAAGTCTAACAAGAAGGATAAGTTATTTGACACATTGTATATCCAGACATAGCCAATCCCAAGTCTAACAAGAAGCATAAGTTATTTGACACATTGTATATCCAGACATTGCCAATCCCCAATAAAACAAGAAGGATCAGTTATTTGACACGTTGTGTATCCAGACATTGCCAATCCCAAGTCTAACAAGAAGAACGCAGGTTTCACCCAGGAGGAGAGGGATGGCTTCAGTAAGCTGTTAGACGGAGGGTACATTGACAGTTTCCGCTCACTCCACCCTGATGAGGCCCATGCCTACACCTTCTGGACCGCCATGGGCAACTGCCGCGCCAAGAACGTCGGCTGGTCAGTGAATAATGTTTTCTCAACTGTAACGTTTTATCTCTGTGAATTTATCTTTGTATTTGTTGTTAAGGGGTGTTGTCACAATATTCTTGATGTTAGTGGGAATCTCCCTCGCCAATGTAACAATGCCATCTGTATATTAGTATGCTAATTTTGGAACGTTGTAGTGGTTCAAGGCGCCTCTTCCTATGGTCATTCTCGTCCTTGGACCACTGGCTCCGATAGATCTACCAACTGGCAAAGCATTTCAAAAAACACAAATGTCATTTCAAGTTATTTACTTACAAAATTACGTATTTACTTTGCTACATATTGGAGAAATGTGGAACCTAGTGATTAGTGACTCTGCAGATGGCGCTACATGAACAGGTTTAAAATGAAAACACTGTAACGGTGATGACTGATGCTCTTGGTTTGTTGATGTTTCGTTAAGTGTATGCTAGTATCAACTATTCTTAAAAAAAAAAAAAAATATAGTTAAATTATTCATTACATTCCTCTGTGCATAAATTGTTAAAAACTATGTCACAGATGTTTTAGGAGTTAATATATGTATCTTTGTGTAAGTTACATTAAATAATCTGCTTGCATCTGCATGTATGTAATAATTAAATAAATTAAAAACATTTTATTATTAGTGTTGTGTAACAAGTCTGGTAATATTCTAATATTAGACGGCAGCCTGTGTGTGTCAGTGCGCGTCACGATTGATTCTTGTTTCAGGCGACTCGACTACTTTGTCATATCAAACAAACTCAAGGACAACCTGTGTGACAGTGTCATCAGGAAGGATGTTTACGGCAGTGACCACTGTCCAGTGACATGTCTACTCAACGTATGATGACCACTCTGCTGTCACATGTGTCATATATTCCAGCGTATGATGATCACTCTGCTGTCACGTGTCTACCCAACATGTGATGACCACTCCGCGGTCTAGTGACCAGGGCCCCTGTCTGATCATCGTGTGACATCTCTTCTTGAAACATCCAGATGTTTCCGGCATTCGACAGTGTTCTTATGACTAACCAGTCTGTACATGTGTTGTGGCTACTAGAATCTGATGTCACCTCATTCAACTTGACTGCTTTTTTAGAACATTCTTGCCAAGCCGACTTTTCTATGTTGACAATGAGGGTGGTTACTGTCGTTCTCAGTGGTTCTATTTCGTCCTAAACTGAGACGGGACCGACATTAACGTGATCTCCGAATCACGAGGGATACACAGTCCCCGATGTTGAGAGCCAGGTTTGCCTGGTCTGAGTGTAGAACTCTAGCTTAATTGGAAAGCGGATGTGCTAACTACTGAACTACTGCACCTCTGTCGTGTGCGCCAGGTAATCATGTTTAGTTATGTTATCATATGGTAAAGCTACAAGTCTGGTTCTACTGTATGTTTTTGTTGCTATAATTATATTCTCTGTATGGACTTTTTAATAGTTCCAGAAGTTTCTATTTTGTTGACTCTGCAAACAGTTTGGGTTTCAGATTCTTTTTAAAATCTAGACAAATCTTGCAGTTGCTATATTTCATGTACAGTGGAGCCTCACTATTTAAGACACCCTTGGGGCTGGGTGAAAGTGACCCAAATAGCGAGGTTACCCTAGCAAGAATAATTTTCTATACTTTACTGTATGTGGGAAATCATTTGGGACTGTCTTAGGGTGACCTTAATTGTGAGGTGGCTGTATTACTGAGGTGACAGTAAAGCAAGATTCCACTGTACAGTGTATATTTAGTCCAGTTTTGTTGATACAAGTAAAGCTAATATCAGTGTTAGAATAAGGACGTTTGTAGCATAATCATGATGTCATCAAGTTAAACCGTATTCGGTTTTTGTGGACTAGTAATACATTTTGTAGGTAAAAATAAAACATCATCTTTGAAAGTCAAAACATTGCATTTGTAATGTTCCTATTTATATTATAATGCAATTACGATAATCACTCCTCATTGTGATACATCGAAGCAGACCACAGTGCCATCTAGTGGCTACACCCAGTAAGGAATTTGCTGTTAATCTGCATTTGAAATATTGTGGGATGTTTGACATCAATGATTGCATAATTTTTGTTCCAAAAGGTTCGTTTAAAAAAAATCGCTGAAACATAAATTTAAAGGGAAAGAAAAGTCATCTAAGAGTTAATACGAAGTAACAATTCACAACTACAGTCAAGAAAATAATGCCAGCAGTTTATATTTGAATAACCTTGTTGCACGGATTGGCCAGTCGCTAAACTGAGAAATATTACTCTAGTTTGTGTCGCCTATGCAACACGTGCATGCATTGTTTAATGAAATTGAACAAGTTTGACATTTGGAAATGAAAAAATACAAGTTTATTTGCTAACCAATAACATGGCAATTTTCGCATAGTTATTCCGTTACCGGTGTTCTAGCATTGAACAACAACACTGTGTGCATTTCGGCATTGTTAAAGGCAGTGATGTTCATCCCGATTTATAATTTTTTTTTAACTATGATTAAGAGCTATATAAACATGTGATTCATTTCCTCTAAGACGGTCAGAATCCCGGCCTGTCCAGGACCTGCTGTTATCCATCGTCTCTCACAGTAGTGGCAAATAAGATAATAAATAAGATACAGTGTGTAGCTAAGATACGATCTTATTAAGAGAGCAGTGGCAGATTATCTACTAGGCCCGTGCCTAGGGTCCATGAAAGTCGGGGACCCACGGAAATAG
The DNA here is from genome assembly GCA_020002185.1 of Paraescarpia echinospica. Classification (NCBI taxonomy): domain Eukaryota; kingdom Metazoa; phylum Annelida; class Polychaeta; order Sabellida; family Siboglinidae; genus Paraescarpia; species Paraescarpia echinospica. The sequence continues at coordinate 57,138,869 of CM034542.1, forward strand.
CTGAGCATATTTTTGTGGACTGAATATTCCTAAAACCCAGCTAGCAAGTCATGACTTGGCTAATGATGGTTACTGCATAAGTTGCATTGGTACTTCATTGGCCCATTGCATTTTGCAAGCTGGGAATAATCCTGATATAGGCCCTATATGTTTGAATGTTTAACAGTGTAAATGCGTTACTACATAACTTACTATAAAGGAAACATCTTCAACAGCACCTCCCCGGTCTTCCGATGTTAAACATAATCCTACAGTGAAGTCGTGCCCAAAGCTCTGGCTCGGCCAACCCAATATTCATTTCGTTCGGATGCCAGTGAAGGTTTTGAGCAAGCTTCCCAGGAGGTGTAATTGGAAGTTTTGCCCCCGCCTCCCTACCCTAGACACCCGCCTGGGTCTACGTAGGGCCCATGAAAGTGCCTGTGCTTAGGGCCCACAAATGTCTTAATGGTCTCCACAGCTTCGTCAAAGTGCATGTAAATTAGAATTTCATCAGGTAACATACAATCGTGATTAAATTTACTAGGATGATCTATCTCGTAACCGCGGCATTGTCGTATTGAGAGTTCAAAGATGCTACGTGCTATGTGACGTGCGAGTGTCTTCTTCATTTCGGTCACAGGAAAGTCAATGGTAAAGTTCTGACCAGCGGAGTGTAGGCATATGTGGGTGTTTTTAATGTTTGTACTTGGTTGTGATTTTTTTATATTTTACTCTGGCATGTTTATGTTTACATTTGTAATTGTAATGCATTGCACAGGCAGAAATGCAATTTCAATGCGAGAATCAAAAAAATATTCTTTATCTATATATATATGTGTATATGAGGGAAACATTCAATGCACTTTAGGTATTCAACCAAATTTCGTTCTTCTATTACTGTACGTTGTTATAATGCCATCATACTTTAAATACGCATAATATAATAAACTATGTCCACTTAATGAAACATCTTAGTGACCATAGGTGCAGGAACAGGGGGCAGCTGACGCCCCTGGAATGTCGCTGGGGGGGCAGACATGTGGTTCTTTTTGGCGACCGTGAACGTTGGGTGCAATTGGAGGGCAACATGGTGTTCTACCCCCCCCCCAGTAATAAGTTTTCAACAGTAATAATGTCTAACAATTATATACTCAATTAAGCCATGTAGTATTACGTACATATGTAATAATTTTATTAACCATAGTAATAATAAGATTTTTGTCTTAGCCATAACAATACTGTATCAGCCATAATGTTTTGTCTCAAACATACACAAGTTAAAAAATTATTGTTTTTATGTGGAGATATGACACAGTACAATTATTTGTATTTATATTGACGAGTAACTGTCCTAAGTAATGATTTCATGAACACAATTGTTGATCAGATGTGTTTACCAACTACTGTCATAACTACATCAAACCAAATATGCAGGTTATTGGATAAATAACATCCGGATATGTTGTGTCAGTATAATTGTGATTATAGCCTTCTACTACCACATTAGTGCATTAATTTTCGAAAGCTCATATCAGCATAATCGAAAATTGGCATTGGTTTGCCCAAGTCATTTTAAATATGACATTTCTGTAATATTAGTAACATGTCCAGTCGTTATGGTTCAGACATGCGACGATGGTAGGTGTTTTCAAATACATATGTTCTGTAAGTTTGTTAATATCGATCGCTGCTGACTGTTGGTCATTGGGATTGAGACACTGGTCTATTATAATAACAATGTTTTGGATAAATTAAGCAAAACGTTTTTTGTAGAATTTATCGGTTGAAACATATTCGTTACTGCAGAATGGCACTTATAACATACATGCACAGCTAACCATGTAAACAAAATATATAGTAAGACAACCTACAGAGTCAAACAAACGTTTTATTTCAGTCATAGCCTTTGCATTGCGTATCGCTGCTTTGTCAACAGTAAGCGAGGCTCCTTGCCTATACTAAAAACATTGCTTCGGTCCCTGCCTATGTCAACTAGCGATTCGTGGGTATTATAAACATTCGTTAAATGTGCTGATATATATTTCAAAAGCAACTTTCTGTATACGGGTGTGTTCCTGAGAGGTCGAGCTGTTACACCACACATTTACTTCTCAATCAGCGTAACTATTTATGTACAGAATAATGCATTTGTGCTTTACCGAAATATCAATTTCTCCAAATCACGCATTGCATGATCACTGACTGGACCGCAAAAACTGTGACGTAACACTCAATAACTCAGCGTTGGTATTCGGTGAAAGCGTCGGCGTTCGTGCTGAGTCATGTTTGTTAATGATCTACTGGAAATTTGAGGAATATGCAAAACCAATACTAGTGCAAGCTATGTAAAGCCAATAAAAGTGCAAGTTACATAACAGCTTTGCGCCTGAATAAATGTCCGTCTATATTTTGAAATACCACGGCTTACAAGCAATACAGCACCGTAAATAACACCGCTCCAGATATTCAGAACGCCCGACAGTCGAAGGAGACACACGGTTGTGTGAGCTATAACAGACAGAACAGGCTTTCTGAAGACAAGGTGTCGAGCCAGTGTGGTTACAACTTACGCCAGTTGTCACTTCCTAATTAAGCCGGGGTTACCCGAAGCGATGCCTTTGCTGAGACGAGGCGATGTTGAAGTCATTAAAAGCGGTCAAGACCTTCACATTTTTATGCGATGCGATTGCTCGGGACGGAATGACTCTTCACTCTGACTGGACACATCGGAGACGACGTTGTACGAATCGTAGAACCAGTTCTCTCGCAATGACATCGCTTGCAATATTAATCGCAGCCAGACCTGTAACAAGTACATTTATTTTGTATTTGAGTAAAAGTACAAGTAACTCTCAAAAAAGTTACTAAAGTAAAAGTACTGTTTGAAAAATTTACTTGAAGTACAAGTAAAAAGTAAACAAATGTACTTGAAGTAAATGAAAAAGTACTTTTCTAAAAAAACTTTGACATGTTCACCCACTGCAAACAAACAAGTAAATTCAGTAGTGTACAAAACAAACATTTTATAGAACAGGACAGGATACATACTCCTCAAACAAACTATACATACTATGCAAGACAATGACAAAAGAAATAAAATAATAGTAATACCATAATATCATTCAGTAGTGTGTACAGTGAACACTAAATATTGTCTACGACCAGGCCTGGGGGTCAATATGCGAGACAAAATATTGAAAACATGAACCAAGAATACATTTATAGGCCTAACAACACTTACTTTATTATTAAGACAAATCTGAGTAACCATTAGCAGTTTAAATTGCCACAGCGAAGGGAATGTTTTGGGGCGATGTGTGAATTTCGACGTGCGTTTATCACTAATGCAATTCGGGATGTTATTCAGGTCACTAATAGCTTGAACCTATATCTAAGAACATGTTTTGTTCATATTAAGTGCACTTTTTGTACAAATAACGACGTGTTATGGTGTAATATATTTATACAGCAACGATGAGGCAAGAATACTTTTTTTTAGCTGTGTAGGTCTTACACTAATAATTTACCGACCACGTGTGTCACTGTAACTTGTAAGGAAGGTTCGAAGCCTAAGGAGATGTCCTGTAGGCTGTACGCCGAACAGATCTGGTATATCGGCGCACACAACAAACATATGAACTTAACAGTAGCCCGGTGAACTGACTTAATTGCAAACATATTGGATAAGTATGGTCATGGATGCTACAAATGATCGTTTTCGGCTGATCCTTCCATGATAAATCTTTGAACGCGAATGACATCACAATAATCTTGGCAATGTTCACGCCACCTGGTGATCATGCCTGGTAATGGCAATGATAGGCCAACCAGAAAAGACTACCAGTCGTTGCTCCGGCTGATATCTATTTATAGATATATGCTGCGGAAACCAGTTCCGGGCTTCAGGCATTATCGTTCGTTACTAATATTTTTGGAGCTACCAATTTTTAACGCATAAATTATGGATACTTCGTTACATTTATGAAAAGTACACACATTTGTACTTCGTTACAAGTAAAAGTACTCCTAAAAATGTACTTCGTTACTCAACTTGTCTAGTTAAGCACAGTAACGAAGTACTTGTACTTCGTTAAGTCCCAACTCTGATCGCAGCGATGTGCTGTTTACACGCTGCAAATAGGTTACATGTAACCCGAGCTTATGTCATTACATCTGAACATGCTACCCAAACCGTCTTTAAATATATTTTCCACATGAGTAGCATCAAGTATAAACACCCGGTTTGGTTCTGTAGGCCTACATCTTATGATGATATTATTGAGTTAGCGTACACTGTATGAATGTATCTTAACGTGTTGCTCCTAGACGGCTTGCATGTCGGGCGCCAAACTTTCAGGGATTAATTAATCGAGGACCGCACGAATGAAACGTAACCTCTTTATTTGTTTGAAATACCCCATATGTCAAGGTGTTCCTAAACCTTTAAACGTAACCAGCAACAACAATCACCAAATGCAAAATTTACGTAATAACAAACGTCCGTACAAATTGCAGCGTCCGCTTCTTCGTCTGTATTTGTATCTACACCGGAACGCTATCATTTATTTACCAGTTTCTGTTGTCATTTAAATTAGCTGCATCTTTTGCGCGCGTATGTTCTGGCAGCCTTGTACTCGCGGGCTAGGCGCTCCTCCAAAATGGCGGTTGAACCGTTCCATGACGTGCTTTTTTCGAAAGATGGCTTTTGTGCAGTGCTTTTCTGGAGTGGTACTTACAGTCTACGGACTTCCTTTGTTATAGTCCAGTCAATCTGTGCCCATTTTTTCAAATATGCAAATTAGGGCCTTCATTACACAAATACTTAGTTTCTTCAACAGCTTTGCAACTATGCATGATAATGTCACAAAAGTGGTGTCAAGACCGAACTTTTCATGGTCAACGGTTAAGAGTAGTTGACAGTGGTTGCATGCATACAAGTGTCTATTCAAATTCTCAATATAGTGCAGTGTACCATGTCTTCCCGTTCAATTTGCTTGCCAAAAACAATTTGTTTTGCACGAATGTCATCTACAATGTTTCAGTCAATAGAAAATCTGAGGTGGCAATTTTTCTTTTTAAAGAAATGGCAGCCATTTTACAAAATGACCGCCAAATCACATTTCCGCATATCTTAACAACTGCGTCACCTACAACCCTAATTTTGGTGTAAAAACATGGATTTTAGAGGTCAGAGGTTTCAAATATTTTACGTTTGGCCTTCTCCGACTTTCGGATCCGCCATTTTTAAAGATGGCGGTCGTCAAAACAAATTTCACAATGTGTTACCAATTATGTCACACAAAGTCATCATGTCTATGTTAATGTGTAGAATTGTTATCAGCAATTTCAAATATGTTACACATGACCTTTGCTAACATTAATATATCCGCCATTTTTAAAGATGGCGTCCATCAAAACCAATTATCGCTATAACTAGAGACCTACATCGCCTACAGCCGTAATGTTGATGCCAAAAGATGGGTGACGGAATACCGTCCTTCACCTCCAACACAAACTGCATTGGAGGTGAATGTCCAAATGAGGAGGACCTTGCTGATCAGCCACCTTCCACAGCTTCGTCTGAAGATGAGTGTGGGAGAAAGAATGGGAAGCCAGTGCGCATCATGGCGTTGCCTCCCACAGATTGTGTGCAGAGGGCACATCTTCAGATGATGCTGAGGAAGGCGGTTGATCAGCAATGCCCTCCTCCTAAAGGAGGAGTTTTTTGGCCAACAGAAAAAACAAGCACATATTCATCAACTTACTGGGCAATGAGCTTGAGAAAGCTGGGTGCTGTTGTTTTCATGCAGAGGACGCTAGGTTAATGATTGTTAGACAGCACTGAACTCATCAGACAAAATCGACTCTGTTCTCATTGGTGAAGACACCGATTTGTTAGAATATCTGGGCCCAGCTGTGGGCTAAGATATCATACTATAGCAACAGTTGAAACATTGGTTACTGCAGGAAAACCCATGTGGCAACATTGGCAAAAACCTTGATGGTGTGCTGTACAAGCGCTTCATTGAAAATGTAGCATCAAGCGCAGCTTACGCACAGGAATAAATCTTCCCCGTATGTCAACTGCTGCCCTTTATCACAGCCTCGGGATCAACTCTCAGAATCAACAGTGGAAAGGATCCAAGAAAACTCTAAAAGCCACGTGCTAGAACTGGATTGTCAAAGACAAGTACCATGTACCAAAGATGACTGATCTCCCAGCAGCAAAAGCCCATTTGTTGTCGGTCATCCGTTGTTCGGGGCAGATTGTTCGCTTGTGAAGATCAGTGGGAAGATCCCCGTCCCTGGGGGGGGGAGTGGCGGGCGCGGCACGCATTCTGGTGGTTGCAGAGGTCCATCCTGGATTTGCAGGCTCTAGAGCAGGTTGGGCAAAGATATACATGGCCTGAAGGTGCCTGAGACGCAGATTCTTTCCTCCGTCTACGCTTCTCCCGTCTGCTTGCCTTCTGGAATGCTCACAGTCCTGGGCAGCTCTCATGGTAGTCGCTTTGTAGTTGTTTCTGTCTGCTGCTAGCTGTTCCCAACCTTTGTGGTCTTGCCAGGGTGAGTTGCCGCTTCAGCTGGTCCTTCTAGCGCCTGTGGGGGGCCTTCTATCTCGGTTGCCCTGGCGAAGCTCACCGTAAAATACAGCTTATGGCATTCTGATGTCATCCATGCGCGAGACGTGGCCTGCCCAGTGGAGCTGTCTGAGTATTAACATGGTTTTGATGCTCCGGAGGTTTGCCTTTTCCAGGACCTCTTTGTTGGAGACATAGTCCTGCCAATGCAGGCCCGTGACGGAGCGCCGACATCGCTGGTGGAACCATTCAAGCAGTTGTACTTGCTTTCTGTAGAGGAACGACACCACTGTCCCATACACAAAGACATCCTTGTATACTTGTATCTGTGTTGACAAACGCAGCGAGTGATTATGCCATACGTGTACATTTCAGAAGGCGACCGAGTGAGCTGTTAGCTTTGGAAAGACAAGGTACAATCCGTTGCGATGTAGTTGCGGAAAAAACAGACTTGAGTCTGTGTGTGTGTGTTGTGTGTGTGGTGTGTGTGTGGTGTGTGTGTGTGTGTGTGTGTTGTGTGTGTGGTGTTGTGTGTGTGGTCTGTGTGTGGTGTGTGTGTGGTGTGTGTGTGTGTGTGGTGTGTGTGTGGTGTGTGTGGTGTGTGTGTGTGGTGTGTGTGTGTGTGTGTGTGTGTGTGTGGTGTGTGTGTGTGTGTGGTGTGTCAAATGGCAACTAACATTTCCGTGGAAGCTCTCAACGACAGCAGTGTTTGAATGTATCATGTACCAGTAAATAACACTACATGTTAAGCAATAATAAAGATGTACGTACACACCTCACTACAATTTTTTTATAGGGTATGGGTTAGGTGAAGATAACTGATATTGGAATAAGTACCTGAGTTAAAATATCAACCAAATAAAAAACATACTAACGAATTCATGAAGCTCGAATTTTAGCGGCTAAAATTCGAGCTTCACTGTGTTTAGAAAATTATTTTCATGTTATTACTAAATGGAATTAAACTTGATGTATATCTTTGTATTAATCTACCCATACTACTTCCAATGGCGTACATCGTGTTTATAAATTGCGCAAAGAATATAGAATACTCAGCTTAAATAACGCCTTTCCCTAGATTTTACTATGACAAAAATGACCGGCAGCGACTTTCGAACACTTGTCATTATCGTCAGAAATTAAAAAGTTCCACCACGTGAATTTCTGTGGACTTTTTATCTAATAATGCAGACATATAGTGCTAACTAAAACGCCGTAATGATTACTATTACAATTTGTTTGAAGCTAAACCATAGATTGACTGGACTAAGCAGAAAATCGGGGTACATGTAAATTGCAAGTTTAAAATACGATTCTTACCTTAATATTAAAGGCAATGACATGTGTACCATTACACAGCTAAATGCATTACCTTTCCAATGATACACATCATTGATATAGTATTCTCACAGAAAATAAGTTATACTACACGAATTATGTGTACCCCCATAAATTTCAGTGAGATCTACGACCACTTGGCAATATGCGAAAATGACAATGTTCCACCAAGTGGATTTTGGTGGACTTCTTTCTGGTAACATAAACATACAGTAGAATCTAAAAATGCCATAACACTTTCTATGCAATTTGTTTGAGGTTGAACCATAGATTGACTGGACTGTTAACACTGAAATATGCGTAACGATGTATATAATGTGAGATGCAGCAAAATATCAACTAAAAAAGCAACAGAAACTGGTAGGTAGAAGAAACCATCCTGGGCTACACGGAGCCACACTCAAAGAAGACAGTTTCCCGCTCTATCCTTATGCGCGCGTTTGTACATTGTTATTGCAAACAACTGGGATGAATAGAATATAATAGAATATAAAGGTCACAATACACATTTCTGAGTATATTTACAATGGATTACAAAAAAACACAATACTGCAACCGAGGAGATCCTCTGGAAACCCCAAGAGGCTTATGTCGAGGACCACCTGGACAATCATCATTATATCGGTCAGGTTTCTTATTCCATAAAATTACAACGTAACATTAAAACGGTACATTCAACTGGAACAAGGTGAATAGTATATACATGAATAGGCGTTTATTATAAATGAAATTGGTTGTCTTATAAATAAATAAATAAATAAAATTACATGTTGGGACATGGTATAGTTTTGTGACTAGAGTAAAGATTAAACATCAGTAATACGTTGAATAAAACAAACAACTTAATCACTTATAATACCATGAAAAATTATGGTAGGTTATGAGTAGAATAGAAAATAAGACATTTCAAGAGTTCAAAGATACACCCTAAATCACCTAGAATTACTGATATACGGCGTATTTCGAAATAATGAAAGTGTTACGTTATACATATGGCGTCGTAGATTAATCCCTGAAAGTTTAGCGCCGGAGGTGGAAATCGTCTAGTAGGAAAACGTCAACATTATAAATACATATACAAACACCCTAGCTCGATTATAAGATTACTTATCACGCAGAGATACGGCTAGTAAGTGACTATATAAAACCTAGTTGTAGTCTATATCAGTGACATTGTTACCGTGCGTAAGCCTTAAAAGGAACTATTTTGATTAACAGAATGTGTAAATTAGTGTATTATATTACCTCCTGAAGGGTACCTATACTCTGACCCATGATGCCACGAGAATCGGTGATTTGAGTGCATAGACAGTGCCTAAAGTGTCAGAAAGGTGACGCATAAGTTAAACTTATGTAAACTTACCGTGTTCAGTCGTACACCCTACCAATGCTTTGTTCAGTACTTTGTTCTGACTGTCTTAGAATCGGAAGGTCTCTTGCCCAGTTCCCACCTAGCGATTGTGCCTGTCGGATCAGGGATCGTATGTTGGCTAGACGCAGCTTCTTGTCCTCATCTGAATGTTTCCTTCCTGGACAGGCTATCCCGAAAGTGACGTCCTTGTATTGCACGCCGATACTACAACAAGCCCACACGTCTACAATACTATGACTATTGTCATCACTCACTTGCACGTAGTAGTAGTAGAAGAGAAGTCGATAAAAGGGAAGATGACAGGGGGAAAGACAACAACCAGACAGATGCAAACCGGAGGAGCTACTCTGAGGGGGTGATTGAGGGGCAATGAGAAAAGAAAGGGTGATCATGGGCGACTCTATTCTAAGAAAGACACATATGACACTAGGCGAAGGGGAGGACGTCGTTGTTTGTCTACTACCGGGTGCTAGGATAGAACATGTGACTGAAAGGGTAGAGAAGATATTGGGGTATGGCAAGGGAGGGTCTATACTAGTACACGTAGGGATAACTAATGCAGACAGGGAGGGAACAACTGCGATAGTACAGAAGTACAGACAATCAGTGAGGAAGTTAAAGAAGACAAGAATTGAAAAGATTATTCTCTCATGAATTGTGCCAGTAATGGGAAAAAGGGGGCCAACATATAGAAACTGCAAGAGGATGGCGATCAACGCACTAATTGAGCAGATGTATGAAGAAGAGGAGGTGGGATTCACAGATTTATGGGGATACTTTGTTGGGAGGAAAGATATGTACATGAGAGATAGCCTCCATCTAAGTGGAAAGGGGGCAGCACTTTTCTCAGGTTGCATCTATTTAAACTAGATTAGCCGGGGGGACTCACAGAGAAGCCTGAAAGTGGAGGCAGAGATAAAGACAGCACAAATAAATCAGCAAAGAACAGCCTGGAAAACTGTTCTGAAGCTGGATATAAATGTATTTGTTTAAATGCAAGGAGTAGAGTAAACAAAATAAATGAACTAAAAATTATGGTAGAAGATATTGACCCTCACATACTAGGTATAACCGAATCGTGGGCCACTACCGATATATCAGATGCCGAAATGGGACTGACAGGATATGTAATGTTTAGGAAAGATAGAATAGGAAGAAGGGGAGGTGGAGTTATTTTATATATTAAAGAATCTATCCAGGCTTATGAAATAAAATTAAAAATAGAAGCAGATTGCGAAGAAGCTATTTGGTGTAACATGGTTACAGGAAACTCAACGTTAACGGTGGGATTAGTTTGTCGAAGTCCAAACATAAGCATAAAAGAGAATGAAAAAGTACAAAACGCTATAAGGGAAGTGAGCAAACGCGACTGTATTATAATGGGAGATTTTAATCATGGGCATATACAATGGGAATCTCTACAGAGTTTGGGGAGTGAGGACCACAAGTTTTTAGTTTTAGTACAAGATAGTTACCTTTCTCAACATGTGTTAGAACCAACCAGGGGTGAGAATGTGTTAGACATAGTTTTGTCCTCACAGAATGAATTAGTTGACAATGTTAAGATATGTGAACCACTGGGAAGTAGTGATCACAACCAGATACATTTTACCATCAAAGTAAAATCAGAAAGGAATAGTAAAAGGCAGTACAGGAGAAATTTCCACTAAGGAAGATATAAAGACATGAGGAAATATTTAGCAAAGATAGACTGGAATAACACACTGAAGAATAAGACAGCAGCAGAATGCTGGAATATAGGGATACACGTATATAAAAGGGTTGGACTCTCGATAAGCCAAAGGGCTACCTTGCCCACCTGCTATCTGTAGTTAATTCTCTTGGTGGCAATCTTGTTAAATCTTGTGTGTTTGTCTGTCTGTCTGTCTGTCTGTCTGTCTGTCTATTTAACGGTCTACCATTTTTTCTCCCTACCAAATAATTACTCACGTGCTGGTTACTGCGTGAAAATGTGGCCATATATTTTGGTGCACAATAACACTATTATATCACTTCTCGATCTGCGTTTGATCGGGTGTGTGAACATTTTTAAAGCGCGTCTCAAGACACATTATTTAAAAGTTGCTTTCAATGTCTACTTTTATATCACACTCCCCATCATCATATCATAATATTTATTAGTGTATTCTTTTAACTGTCTACTATTATTATTGTACCAGTATATTATCTTAACAATTATTTATTAAATAGAAAAAAGTTCGACACCGGCGCACAAGGTTCTCTCTGTCGAGAGTCCGAAGCTCTTACCACTTAATATTATTAGATATTTCTATTTTTATTTAAAGTAATTATCCACAATATCAAACAGTATTTATTATATGTAATGTGTATTGAATTATAGCTTTAGCTCATGATCGATTAGCACCGTTTCGTTTTAGCAACTTTATAGACGTTTTTATGTTATTACTCACATTTTAGTACATCTATTAATCATTACATATGTATTAGTATTTTAGAAACATTGTCAACACCATTGGATAGAGTTGTACTTTGGAAATGAGTGTCTAAATAAAGTTATTATTATTATTATTATTACATTTTCTATGAAAGGGCACTTTCCTTTGCAAGCATGGCAACATTCTCCATGAAAGGGTAAACTTTTTGGGTAAAACTTCCTGCAAAGTCCATAACAAGTAGTACATCGGTAACACATTTTATAGCGCCATATATCTAGATAAATCCATTCGGAGGCTCTTAAAATACATAATTTTATATATAAATTAACACAATTTATAAGCTAGGTAAAATTTATTATAATTAATCGATTAAAATAGATGACAAGATATTAAAATAACAAAAAAGTTGAACTTTGGAAATTATTGTATAAATAAATGTATTTTTATTTATAAAACTATTATTAGTAAATTATTATTATCAATCCTTGCTGTGTTAACTATGTTTTATCCACAGCTCCCAGCCATTGCAGAGCCACCGGGTTCCATAGTCCATACTTGGCTGCCGCTCGCTTATCATTATCGGTATTTTAATCATGTGGACTTGTCCGCATGGCGTTTTAACCTTTTTCCAAGCACACGCACTCGGACATATATACGCACGCACGCATGCACGTGCGCACACACACACGCCCGCACAGATCTGGTCTCTATATGACCATGGCCGGCCTTGCCGGATTTGAACCAATCACGCATTCGCAGGAAACCGTAGATACTACTCCCATTACATATTGATATAATAGTTAAACGTAGACGTGTTGCACGGCGCTGACAGTCAGCTAGCTGGATAAACTCACCATGGAAGCCACATGTCTGGTTTCTGCCTCGCGATGTCTCCCACCTTCGCCACCCCTGTCGCTGTGATATTGTTGTCGTAAAGACTGTAACAGGTGACAATTATATAAGTAAACACTGTCACAATGTTACTGTGTCACCATCTGGGTAAAGTTGGGCCTTATCGATATATTTTCTATAAACTTGACAGGAGCGTCGAAGGTGATATAAATAAATGTCAAATCATAACTATTTAACTATTTTCGCAAAATACATTTAAATGAGAAAAAACAGTAGTATTCAAAAGAAACTGTAGTAAAAGTAGTCGTTGTCTTTGGTGAAAATATATGATGGTCAAAATGAAGTTTTTTGAGAGACAATATGATGGTCAAAATGAACGTTGTTATGTATGTGACAATTAAGAAGTTAAAGATTTATAATCGATCCTCTTGCTAAAGCGCATCGAATTTGCGCGTTTAATATACAGCTGGCGATGCGTATATCTCTCCATTTCCACATTGTTCACCACGTAGACATCAATACACACACACACACACACACACACACACACACACACACACACACACACACACACACACACACACACACACACACACACACACACACACACACACACAAACACACACACACACACATATATATCTTCTATTTTGAATCGTCACTAAAACATTTCAACAACAGCAGCAGCAGTAACAGCAACAACAACCTCACAACATGTTCATGATGTAAAAGTTAAACTAACTCCGGTTGGCGATTATTTTGATGTCATCTGGTTCATTAGGTTGAAAAATGGGACACGGTTTGGGATTTTATTTGGAATTGTCATACTTTGAATTGTCACAGTTTTTGAAAAAGTCATAACAATAACATCATTGTATCTTTAGTCCAGGACCTTTATGGTTGGACCTGTAACAAATTGCAACAGAAGCAATTTCAACTGTTTTGGTTACATTTAAGGTACCTATAAAATATATCAAAAGTTCCCAGCGATGAAAATTGCGGAAGTGATTCAAAAAAGGAAACAATATTTCCCATACATACTCCCATGTTAAATACCATTGATACCTAAAATCGTGGCATTTACGCAGACAGCAAAGACCCTTCAGCAAATCTAGATATGCTGTGACAAGCCCCATTCATGTTCGGGTCATCAGGGCCCTCGTGATCAAACTTCCATGTGAAATAGTCACCTGACATTAATTGACTACCGTTGATATGACTACTTGTAATATGACTATTAGAGACATTGGTGCGTTACTACTGGAGACATGACTTCTAATGAAACGACTACTGGCCACGTGATTACTGGTGGAATGACTATTGGGTCTTTGGCTACTGGTGATATGACTACTGGATACATTACTACTGGCGAAATGACTATTTGTGAAATGACTACTAGATACACGCCTTCGGGTGACGTGACTACTGGAGACTTGACTACTGGTGAAATGACTACTTGTGATAATTATACCCGTGTCGTGTTTCGTGACTACTGTCGATATTACCTCTAGTGACATAGTTACTAGGTACATAACTACAGGTGAAATCAAAATTGGTAACATGACTACATGTGACGTGAGTACTGGTGACGTGATTACTGGTGACATGACTACTGGTCATCTGACTACTGGTAACCAACATTAAAACTATCTAAGTAATATGATTAATTACGCAATATGTCCCAATTTCATGTATCGCTGCCATCTCTTTCACTGCTACCATGGGTGTTTCGAATATCGTCACATGTGTCTGCAATTGTCGCACAGAGTCTTCTAACATTTCTTGCTGTCGTTCCATTGATTCTTGTCTCAGCCCAAGTTCCTCCATTGCAATTACAGTCGTTTCGAATTCCATCACCCTTTTCACAGACTACCTGACATGGAAGTTTAATCAAGCTATCATTGTTTTGATGGATAGCACAAGCCATCCACTAACAACGCACGCATATAAGAGACGAGTGGGAGGAAAAGTTGATGCGGACGTTACGTTCACCAATCATATGAGGATAACGGCAAATAAGAGTGTCTTCCTTGCAAACCAAAACAATAAGCACCTTTTCATCACTTTGTTGAGTGAATACTTGTAGCACAGGATGTCAAACCAAACCTGTCCAGGGTGATGCAGATCAGGTGACTTTGCAGACTGCAGTCAAGTCTGCAACGACCGTTAACACAGTTCTGGTGAGGGTGACTCATATCTGGTTGGCCTCCTCTGTGTCCATGCTGATCCAAATGCCCACAACTTGTTCATACATAGTGAGGCAAAGTTAACCACAAAGAAGGACTGTGTGGGAAACACAGATACCGTAACAGACCAGCTAGGCAAAGATGTGTGTAACAATATAATTTTCACCCATGCTGTATTAGAATGTAACACCGCTTCCCGGCTATGCGGGCATGGAAAAAGGAGCATCTCTGAAGAAAATATTGACTCCAGCCAGCACCAGAGGCAAGCTGAACAGCTTGGGATGCACGCTGCTTCAACAGAGCATGTTGTAGCAGAAGGTGAGATGGTGCTTGTATGCCTTTACAACGGAAACGGGAAGACAGTAAGGATTATTTGAGGTACAGAAGGTTTTATGAGAAGGTGACAGTCAAGAGTTCGCACATTCACCCAAAGACTTTACTTCCGACATTTGCAGCAGCTCGCTGTCATAGCATTCGGGTGTAATACAGTAAGTGCAGGAGTGGATGGGTGTAAGCCACATGAGACCAGAAGGTTGTAATACAGTAAGTGCAGGAGTGGATGGGTGTAAGCCACATGAGACCAGAAGGTTGTAATACAGTAAGTGCAGGAGTGGATGGGTGTAAGCCACATGAGACCAGAAGGTTGTAATACAGTAAGTGCAGGAGTGGATGGGTGTAAGCCACATGAGACCAGAAGGTTGGGGATGGAAGATGAACGACGGTTATCTTCTTCCCACAATGACAGACCTGTCTCCAGCACCTGATGTCTTGTTCCACATAATCCGGTATAACTGCTCCACATATTGCACTTCGGGAAGGTGCACATGTCGCAAGAAAAACCTTGAGTGTTTCTTGAACGTAGTCAATGCCGTGGCACAGGGTGCTCAAAGTAAATGTACAGTTACGTCAGTGATAACTTAAGGAGATGGAAGATATGTAATCATACGTTTGTCGAATGAGAGAAATACTTAAACTAGTCTTGGTAATATACTAGGGATTTTATGTCTTATATTTTTTTAGTTTTAAGGTTGAATGATTTCATGACATTCATATGCTAGTTCTAGCTTCAACAAGAGTTTTAGTCTGAATTGTTGTATGTATACTATGCACGTAATACATCGATTTACCTCAATAATGTTTTTACGTGGAGCGCAGTGGCATTGGACTCTCAATCGAGAGAACTCGATTTCGAAACCTGTGTTGCCGTATCGTACCTTGGGCAAGCTCGTTCACTCTGCGTTGCTCCAGTTCACTCAGCTATATGACTGAGTACATGGCTATAGACAATGATGGGTATTTGTGCACGAATAGTCTTCGTGCATTAACTGCAGCGTGGCTGAATGCTTCCTAGAGAAGTCTCGATGGTGTTTGATTGAACATGTCTGCTTGGGAGTGAAGGATAAAGTGCTTTGAACAGTCCAAAAGACTGGTTACTTACTGTGCTATATAAGAAAATACCTTTTTGATTCATGTATACAAGTGTTGACCTTACATCACGGAAGTGTTCATTATAATTATTATGCGTTATATTAAAATGCATTTGCGTTATGTTACGCATACGATCCATGTTCGTGACAGTAGCATACTTATGTGGTAATGCAGCTTATAATAATGTTATAATAATAATAATTCCGTTTCTTAATAAAGCGTTTTTTAAGTAAGTAAATACCAATCAAAGCGCTTCACATATATTAAAATGGCGTGTTGACTAAATCAACTACTAAAATATAAATTAATTAAATAAATAAGTTAAGATAAAAAATACAATTTCAAACTATGAAATTAAAAACCAATCAATACTATAAAATAGAAACCAGTGTCATTTAGATGTGGCAGCCAGTGCTTGCATCAAGGTTTGTAGTGCAGGCGAAATAGATGGGTTTTAAGTTGTTTCCGGAAAGCCGTTATATGGGGTGAATAGGGCAATTGTTCATCAATTAAGCTTATTAGCTAGATTCGTGTATTTATATGTTGACCTTATCATTATAAATATGATACACAATGTTTCCCTGTTAAATGTACTTGCTCTATGTTAGATGTACGATAGATGCTCATGAGAATAGTACACTTATAATTAGGCTGAGCATAAACATGTTAGACACGAGACGAATTGGACAGGTAATTGCAGCTAGCCGTGCATGTTTTGATACAAATAAGCATTTTCATTTAAAAACTAAGGTAATATTAAAATATGTTAATGTCTGTGTATGATGCTTTGTTCTCAGAATATAATATGTGCGTATTTATGACCACGCATTTGGATTATTTGAGGTTTACAGAAACATTATCTTGCTCATTCTTTGTCCAGAAAGTAAAATCGTTACGAAATCGCACAGGAATTTTTTTTTAGAGGCGTAGACTTTTGATATGTTATCTAGTATATATGTCTACTATAAAAAAAACTGCAAAAATTGCTTCTGTTGCAATTTGTTGCAATATGACCCTATTTTGGTCATAAAAGTCCTGGACTACGTTTTGTATATGCCTTTTAAGTACCTTGACTCTGTCATAGATTTTTAAGTACCTTGGCTCTGTCATAGACAAAGAGGAAGGTGTCAGTAACGAAATTGAAAGCCGAGTGTCAAAGGGGTGGTTTAGGTGGAGGGAACTATCTGGATTGATATGTGATAAGGTGCCACAAAAGATGAAAGTCCTTCTCTACAAAACGGAAATTAGGCAGACACTTCTCTACGGCTGTGAAAGTGGCCACTATCGACAAGAGATGAAAGACGACTAGCAACAACGGAGATGAGAATGATTAGATGGGCAATGCAGGAGCACCGGAGGAAAGAGGATATTTTGAAAGAAGCCGCTGTGGAGACCATTGTTGTCATCATGAGGAGAAGAAGGCTGGAGTGGTTTGGTCATGTGAAAAGTAGGCAAGAAAGGGTAGACATAAGAGCCACCATGGAGATTAAGATAGAGGGAAAACGAGCAAGAGAGAGGCCCAAGTTGAGATGGCAGGACACAGTGAGGAAAGAGTTAAAGGCATGGCAGATGAAGGAAGAATGTGCCCAGAAGAAGAAGTGGAAGAGACTCTGCAAGACCCGCCACTCCGCACAGGGAGAAGGTGGAGAAAGGTGAGAAAGGTTAGAATCTTATTGCAAATGACATGGCAATGTCAGATGCTTATTTGAATGAAATATGGTAAAGTACCGAAGGTTAAAAAACAATTTAAGAAACGATATAGCGTGTGCGCCCACCCAAATCTGTCTTGTTAACATCGCCTTATAACGTAAGCAAAATATATAATGTGATAACGTTCCAATTCGATTTGAACTTTAGAACTAAGAGGATATATTGTCTTTATATTAACATCGTACTTACACAAGTTCTCTCATACACGGCAACTTGACGGCGATCTCTGTTACGACCACAGCTCCGATGTCTCCGAAGTAGTTGTCCTTCAAACTGCGTATCAACAGATAGTCACATCACATGTTACCATGTGCACATACAATGAATCGCAAGAGAAACGATATAATGACATTCTGGCGAGGACAGTTGCGAGTCGACCAATGCACTCCATAATGCCTGGAAGTTATAGTAAAACACATTTCGGGAAAAAAAATAAAAAACATCTTCATTCCTGGCAATAATCGTTTAGATGCTTTGAAAATTCACTTTGAACGAAATGCTATTTATGGATAAATCGAGCACACTCGTCTGTACAATTGAAACTCTCTTTGAGACCAACGTCAACGTTGATATTCACATCTTCTCATTAGCAGATGTTAACATTGCCATCAAACAAATGAAACCTGGTAAAATCTCAGGATTGGACGGCATTCCTGTTGAAGTGTGGCGAATATCCAAGATAAGGAAACACCTAATGGAGTTTTGCAATGAAACATACCTAGGAAACAGACCACTGGAAAGGTGATCTCGGGTTGAGTACCAATACCAAAAAAAGGAGACCTAACATTTCCTGAAAGCTACCGCGGAATAAATTTAACACAGACTGCTTCAAATGTGTACAATCGACTCCTACTTAAGAAACTCCGTCCTGATGTAGAAAAGATATTGCGTCCAAAACCAGAACAGCGTCAGACCCCTACGATCTACATCACCACAGATTCTTACAATCATGCGTATTATCGAGGAAACAAGTCGATTTACCCGGCGTTTCTCGCCTGCGCTGAAATTGTGACCCTCGAGATCCCCACCGTCCCGGACGAATTTTGGAGAAAAAAATCTAAATTTACGAACCACTCTAATGGGCCCGCTAGATTACGTACACAATGTCAGCCCCGTACATGTTGAAACAGTGATCAAAGACAAAAACGGAAAGCTAGTTACAGGAAAGATATGCTACATGTTTGTGAGAGAGGGGAACATCTCAGAGAAATGGATAGTCCCGGCATGGAAAGAAAGGGCGACGTGACCCTGGAAAACAAAAAGGCATCACCTGGAGAGAGAGAGAGGGAGGGAGAGGGAGAGGGAGAGGGAGAGAGAGGGAGAGGGAGAGAGAGAGAGAGAGAGAGAGAGAGAGAGAGAGACAGGCAGGCAGGCAGGCAGGCAGGCTGGCAGGCAGGCAGGCAGACAGACAGACAGACAGACAGAGAAAGAGCTGTACAGTCATTCAAGAAAGGCATGAAACGCATGCAACCTTCATCAATGCAAATGTGCTTGTCACGATGGCTTGCAAACTATCGGCTAACACCGCACTCAACCACGAATCGTTCACCTGCTGAAATGCAGCTTCGTCATCAAAAGTCGAGACTCGACTTGATTCGTCCGAACACGAGATCTAGGGTGGAAGAGAAGCAGATGAAGCAAAAGCAGCATCATGATCAACTCGCCAAAGATCACACTTTCAACACTGGTGACTGCGTGTTCGCGCCCGGACCAACGTAGTTGCCTGGCGTCTAAACTGACGTGTGCGTAGGACTGTCCTTCAAAGGACCATTGAATCCCTTTGGCAAGGCAGCAATCGCACTGTCCCAATATCACCTGCTATGTAAACACCAGGGCTAGCACAAAAGAAGTCATGATTCCTCCAAAGTGTAGTCAGTCAAGAATTACCAATGCAAACAAAAGCCCTGTAAAGCTGCTTCAATAACTGGAATCATAACATAAAAAGTGACTAAAAATATGGAAGCAGTAAGTAAGTAAGTGAGTAAGTTAGTAAGCAAGTAAAGCCATGTGCAACAACTATCACTAGTACAACTGTTTTCAGCTGTTAATATGGGTTTTTTCATTCCTGACATTTTCCCTCAACGGGCAATTTCAGAAAATTGTAGATAAGAAACTAAAGATATTCGAGGAAGATAAATCACCTGGAGTGGATGGCATCATCACTCACATTTTGTTTACTGGAAACAGCATACCGTACCGCCGTGTCAAGGGTAAACTAAATATATTTCCTTTGTGAAAGTTAGTATTCGTGCGTGTTTGTGCACCTTCAAAGGGAAACAAAATACAATTGTGTGTGCCTATACATTTAAGAGTTAATACAATTTAACAACTTGCAACAAAATAACCAAAATCAAGCCTGTGGTTTACTCAAACATTATTTTCAAAGTGGGAAATTCTAGTGAAATCTCATTTTCCCGGCAGCTGACATGTTGAGACACGCGCCTGATGTTTGACCAATTAGCGCCAAGAGCTTCTTTGACCCTGGCGCTGCGGTGATCCGTCAAATGCCCGTTTCGTCAACGTGTATAATTATGATATATGCCAGCTGATATGTTGGTTTCTCGTAGTCCCTTCGACTCAGAGTTACACTTGTAACAACTGTTATAATGCCATACAGTGCACCACGAGGACATATCGTGTTGAATAATTACAGCGCCAAAACAAATTCGGCGACTCAATCTGAGTATTTTCAGTTTGGCGACTGGCGGCGAGTTGGGAAGGGTGGGCATTGGTGACGTCAGGTTTTTCTGTCACAATAACGCAGCTCGTGGAATTTAAACTGTGTCTTCAACAAGGTTATTTCAGTAAACCGCTGGCAATTATTCTTGATAGTAGTTAGAATTAATAAGAATACATTTATTATAATTTGCAACTTTTCAGTTGGATTGTTCATACATTCACCATATAATCCCCGAATCCACACAAGTATCATACTGTTACAAGGCGACACAACATTATGTTACAATGCTCAATGTTATGTACTCAATACAATTAACGCAACTACACTAAAAATACTATTAAGTAAATTACACAAAATCGCCCTGTGAACACAACTCACTCAGTATGAGGCACTTTATATTAAAACATGTACATTATAATTGCATTACTATCTTTCATTAAAAATAAGATATTTAAAATACACTAAAATTAAATAAGTTAGTTTAAATATTAAAATTAACTGTTAAGACATACACAACAATCATTAAGTATTCTGGCAATTAGTGAGTTTTGTAGCGATTTGTTTTCGCCATTGAGAAGGGTAACTCGTTTAATGATCTTAGTGTATATGGCAGATTTCAAGTATTTGGTAGTAGCATATTCAGTTTGTGGTCACTACGCTTCATTCTAGCGAAATACGCTTTACACAATTCATTGCGTCTATCGAGCAGCGTTGGTAAGTACCGTCTGCAGAATATCCTCGTACACACAACCAGGAAATATAGTTTTGAGACACCTCACAGATACATATATTCTAACCAAATCATTTTGGTGGATACCAGCACGATTCAACTGATAGATCATATACACTCTCTTTCTTGCCTTTGAAACTATTTCATCTACATGTGCATTCCAACTTAAATCCGATGATATAGTTACATCGAGAACTTTTGTTTGAGTAACTCTCTCAATATCTGTCCCATTTATATCAATATACGGCAGAGATTTAACAAATGTTCTTTCTTTACCGAAACATATAATCATTTCTTTTGTCTTACTCGTATTGATGCGCATGTCATTATTACTAGACCATCGCTCAATAATATTAGCAGAATCCTGTATAACAGATACCATACTTTGATTTCATATTTCAAATATGATGGAATCGTCAAAATTTTTAAACATACGACAAGATGTTTGCAAATCATTGATATGAACCACAAAGTGTTTGACAAAGTTCCTTGGGGAACGTCCCCATTAGGGTAGCCTGGCTTTGACACAGCGTCGCCGATTTTTACTCTCTGTTCACGGTCTAGTAGAAACGCCGCAATCAATCGGACCAGGTGTGGTGGTACTTCCATTGCGATCAGTTTCTGCATTAGTATATCATGGTTAATTAGATCAAATGCTTTGCTGTAGTCGATAAATAGCACTCTTACCAAATTGAACGTTACGTCGGTGGTTTTGTACCATTTGTAAAGCATTCCAACAAGAACGTCTGTGGTACCAGTCCGTGCCATACCTCCAAACTGCTTGTCGTCGATTTGTGGTTTAACATAAACTTCGACCCACTTTGGCACTAGAGACTCAAAAACCTTAGCCAGAATTGGTCTAAACGATATAGGTATACTGTCATTTTCAATTGTCACTGGAGGGTGTTTCTTCGACAACGGAATAACGTTTATTGATTTCCACAATTTTGGCAATACACCTTCCCTGAGCGAGCTGTTGAATATTGCAGTGACCGGTGCCGCAAGAAGGTGCGAACAGTTTTTCAAAGCCCATGGTGGTATATTGTCCGGACCCGTGGCTTTGTTCACTTTGACCTTACTAAGTGCCATCTCAGTGTCAATCGCACTGATGTTGAATTCAGCTGGCAGTGGTTCGTTAATGTCAACTACATAGGCCTAAAAAGCAGTGCTGGTATAAGACATGGCATGCGGAATGGGAAATACTTCTGTAGTGATGTCACTTCCTGGAATTCCCATGCCGCATGCCATGTCCGTACATGTGGAATCCTTGCTTTATGCGTGGTTCGTGCATGTGTTCGCTATTTTGTGTATTTGTGCTTGTGTTACTGTGAGAATGTAATACTAATGTAATTCAGACTCCAGTATACTCACTCAAGCTTAAACAGTCTTGTCATTGACGAAAATGCTGAATGCAAATCGAGCAGGCCGGAGTCTGTGAGCGAAGAACTGGTCAGACTGTTAAAACAAAAACACGTTGTTTATTCATGAAAACTTCGGATATAGGCACTATAGCAGCGGTATTTAACCTTTTTGGCATTGTTACCCCTTGAGCCAGCGAACAACTCCACTTTTAAATATTAAATTCGAGAAAATTACTATTTTGAAAGAACATGTAGATGCATAATTGACATATTTATTGGTAAAATAATTTGATTTAACATTAGCTATGCATTGGCTTCTTAACCTTTAAATAATATCAAACGTATGACAAGCAATACTTTACAGATAAAAGTATCTGTGTGTGGTTCAAATTGCGTCTTCTTGATAAGTTTTGAGTTGTGAGGCTTTGTCACAGCAAGAGCACATCGCAGGTCATCAGCAAAATCCAATGTATTTTGTGGCTTAGTTTTATTGTTGGTCCTTTTAGAAATACCAGTCATCCACAACAATTCATTGGGAGAAGGAATGTGAGAGCATGGTGATAGCAAACTGGGTATTCACCACCAGCCTTTTGTTAGAAAGTTCCGAGGCCACAATCCTGAAAGTCTTCTTTCAGCGTGCTATCTTCTCGCAAGTCAAGGGACTTGACACTTATCTTTGACGACTCCTTCGTCCACTGAAAACGTATCAAAGATGTGCGGCCCAGCTTTATAATAAATGTATGGCCTCTTTGTCTGACCTCGTTACCTGAAAGTTTGGTATGGCGATTCTCTCCCTTCCATGAACATGATGATTTTGTTCGCTTCATTCGAACAGGTAATGAAATTCTGTCCCCAGGATAACCTGCGATCCTCCAGGTGGAAGAGAACACGGAAATCGACTCAAACTTCTTCACATTCACTGACAATTGTGGGGTTCGTGGCACTCCGTGGTAAAAAATTCAGAGATCATACAATCATCTTTTACAGAGTCGCTTTTCAGGTACAAGCAATTTAGCACGACAGACAATATAATGTTGATTCATTCAGTTGAAGCGCAAAACATTGAAGGATTAGCTAACACTTCTGCATCTAAAGCGGCGTTATCCAATATCTATCTCACATATTAAACTTCCACTGTTCCAGTTGTATCCAAAAGTGATATCTGGTTAATTTGTCTCCCTAGCTTGTTCCTCGCCAAGAATGAGTCTCGGTTCTTCAACTAGACATGGCTGGATGAGATCCTCTCTGATTGAGGGAGCTCTTTCTTTCAGTATGCAGTATTCATAACTTCCAGTACGTCATTCCACGACATATCTTCAATGAAGTGTGCTACAAGAGCGTTATCATGATGAATTAATTACTGAAATGTCCATACTCCAAATAGCTTCTGTTACCCCAAAAAAAGCCCGAGTTACCTACAAACGGGTAATTACCCCCAGGTTAAATACCGCTACCCTATATATTATTAACAACCCATGCAAACAATAACTGCATTTTATGTATCTAACTAGTGTAATCGAGTTAGCATATACGAGTAGTACGCACGCACGAACGCACGCACGCTTTACTTAGACTTAGCGGCTCCCGCGTCTATAGAAGCTTGAGGCAATCAAAGCACGCCATCCAGATCTGTCGCTTGCTAGTGTACTGACGTCGCTCCCATTTTTGTTGACCAGCTGTAGGTCGCAGTCGATTGTTTGGCGCCAGTTCATTCTTGGTCATCCCCTCTTTCTGTGGCCAGCTGGTATCCACCATAGTACTTGTTGGGCAGGTCTAGTAGGTGGAACCTTGTGACATGGCCGAGCCACCTCATTCGTCTTCTGCAGATAGTAAATGATGCCAGAGGTTGTCCTGATCGTATTCGGATATCTACATTCGTCACGTGATCGCTCCAGAGTATGCCTAAGATCTTTCGCAGGCATTTAGTGTCGAATGCATCAATTTTGTGTTCTTGGCTTGGTTTTAGATGCCATGTTTCACATCCATATAGCAGGGTTGGTATAACGTTTGAGTTATAAAAGCGGAGTTTAGATTTCAAGGTAAAATTCTTGTTGTTCCAAATTTTTTCAGCTGGTTGAAGGCTGCTGACGCTTTCCCCACTCTGCAGTTTAGTTCATGATCGATGATTCCTTGGTTGTTGATGGAGCTGCCAAGGTAGGTGAAGTTTTCGACTGTTTCTACTTTTTTCTGGTTGATCAAAACATATGTGGGTGGTTGGTGCTCCCCTGTCAGCATGTTTTTGTCTTCTTTTCACTGATGACAGGCCCGCACGTGCTTATGTTATAAATGCTAATCCTCCATGACGCTCTGTGTATCATGGGCGCCAAATTAGTTTGATTCTACTACGACCACTGGAAGGACGTGCTACGTAACCCTTGCATACAGCACCGCGCCACACGTAACGCTTCATCACGATGATCCGGAGACCCCACATCCCCATAAAGATGACGTAGTATACTATGGATGACCCCCTTAAATAATTCAATTAATCTATTTGGTTATTTTATTTTGTTTAATGTTGCAAATGGAAGCTGATGTGCTAAGCTTTCAAATGTGTCTTACCAATCGTGCAGAAAAAACAAGACATTAATTAATTAATAATTATAATTAATAATGAATAAAAATGCGCGTCAGCTTACGGGATGCTTGAGTAGTTGAAAGTCGTGACAACAATGTTTACCAAATGTTAGAAAACACAGCATCGTTACATAAACACCACAACGCGCTTGGTCGTTGTATTTTTAAAATGACGAAGGTCGGAGAGAATGTGAAGTTAACGCCCATCGATAGGCCCTAGTCGTGATAGTGTAGACTTGTCAGATAATACTTGTATTGGTATGATATTAACATGAAAATATACATAAGTATATTGTATCAGCGTCTTCATGTTGCCAAGTTCATGACGCAAGCGTGGTTCCTGCGATTGTTAACGTTTTACATACGCATTACGTTTGACGTTCCGAACAACAGCATGGTTTACCTCATAAAGGTGCACATTTTGGCATGTATGGGGTACTTTTAAAACAGTGGTGTTACGTTTCACATCTGGGGTCGTAGATTAATCCATGACATTTTGCCGCCCGATGTGCAAGCCGTCTATGAGGACAACATTAACTTTTCAGCATATAATACACAGCCTCTACATGTGCAAGCTTGATTATATACTTGAATAAAAAAATAACATAATATAACAAGTTGAGATATTTTGCAGTGATCGTCATAATTTGCATATACCGCCGCGGTTTCCCGCACTATATTTACGCGGAATATAGCTTACCGTCGTATGTGAAAGGCGAATTGTACAAAAGAAGATTTGGGGGAATTGGGATAGGAGTGGAGAATGAGAACGACATCTAGAGGGAGTGGAAGACAGTTGGTGGACACAGCAGTGCAAGAAAAATGGGAGAGAGGGAGAAAACAGAAACCGAGGACCAGTATAAAATCCTGCCTGAACCCGGACATACACATACAGTGACAGAATAGGATACCAACAAACTACTAGGGTCTTTATTAAGGATCTGGTCGCCAGAAATACGACCACCTAGAGTTGTAAACCTTCTTAAACCGCTTATGAACGACGTTTTCCCTGCCGGAGGATCGGTATTTTTGATGGTTGTGTTTAATTGTGTGTAACAACATTATTCAGAATAAAGTATTGTAGATGTTACGTTCTAGATCCGACACATTGTAGCTGCAATGTAAAGAACATACTCGAGTTGTTGCAAATGAGGCGCCTTAATCAGAAACGAAATCACACCGTCAGTCAACCAACCTCCGAAACTGTAAACAATAAAAGGTTACACAAGTTACACAAAGTACCCGCATCTCGTTTTCAAAACAGATAATGTTACTATTAATATTACTATATTTGTGTATAAATAAAAACTATCAATATACATTACTTATTGTTGAATAACAGAACTGATACATGCATGAACGGGTGATATTTACTTTATATAAATTCATATAAAAAACTTCAACAACCAGGTCATCAAATCAAAAGACGAGATCCATTTATGTGATTGTTATCATATAGTAAATGGACACACATATATGCATCTACGCAAGCATGTGTGCACGTACATTGTCTGGTATACTAACCGCTAAATTATTCGAAAACAACACTGTAAAATAACTCTTTCACTGAACGAAAAGTTGTATATATTTGCATTTTTCAATTAACTTAGTAGTTATGTTAAAATGTCATAGACGTCGGAAAAGGTGCGGCTTGGGGCTGAACCCTCCAATATTTTGGGTGGGAGAGCTGGAGACAAAAATATTTCGGCAAGGGGGTGAAGTTGGATGTTTTGGTGGGTTTCAATGAGGGTTGTCCGAAATAGAGGCTAGTGTACTTTAAAAAGAAAACCCATACATCCTCCCACAGTTTTCAAAGGTGAAATGGCTCGCTACAGTTTGTGTCCTAAAGGCACATAATTGCCCTTTTTGGGAACAGTGTTGGCGGCTTTGGTGTTGTAGCACATGACCATGATGCGACTGCCCAAATATCACTCTTCTACGGTGGTCTTCACCGCTCACGTATTTGCCGTCTTCTTGGTGTGTATATATTTGCAATTTTTTTTTTAAATAAGCAACATTAGTTGTGTCAAAATGACGTCGGTGTGACATCGAGAGAAAGACGAGTACAAGAACAATAATCACCTACCCTAAGCCAGTGATGTCATTTGCGGCGTTTGAGTCCAGGAGAAACTCTATAGCTGGTAGGTGTTTATAGTTGCTGACATTATCTAAGTACCCATCTGGTGACAACAAGTAGCTCGCTGCGGCCAGCCACAGTTCTGGTTGTCTGCATTCCTCCACAAGCTGGATGACGGCCAATGCGCGCACGTTCTTCTTGTACTTCGTATCATCTTTTCAAATAGAAAACAACACGTAAGATAGACATAATAAACCGTTTCAGCTACGCATTTTACGCACCGCGAATCGTTGAAGGTAAAAACGCATTGCGTTTAATAGGAATTTCTTACACTTTGAAATTTATAGCGAAAAATCCATTGTGGTTACTTATAAGATAAGCTAAACTCAAAAAGCAGGCCCATGACGGGTTTCGCGCTGAGGCGGCATTCGGTTTTAATTTTTTTTGTCTTATGTCATACGTGTGTGTGTGTACGTGTGTACGTTCTACTTCCGTCACCATCATCATCCACTTTTCTTGTATTCCTCTTAACACAGAATGTCAATCTTAACTGTGATCAGCCCCTTTCCTGCGGTTATGTGCAGCATATGCCAAACGATATAAAACGAAGATTGTGGCGGTGGCTAGCCAAACGACATCAAAGTCAGAGTCAAACAAGATGGTCGCCAATATGTTAGAAAGGAGTGAGTCCGGACCTACGGATATTTCGCCTAGAAACCAATTTGCAATTCAACATATTAGATAACATACCTGGCCGCGGTTGTGACAGTTGTTTTATTTCTTCTCGTTTTTCTTGAAGCTCTCTCTCCCTTTCCTCACTCGTCTGTCTCTGTATCTCGTGCCCTGAAACAGATTGCATGTTTTTTCTTACTAGACTAGTGTTCCTCATTCTTTCTTACAGAAAGAAAATAACAGAAAAAGTAACGAACATAAAGTAGCAAATTATTTATGTTACTAACATTAACATATCATTATGCATCTTATTGAACGCTTGTCACCTAGATATCCATGGTCATGGTGTGTCTCCTGTGGATGTCATTAATGGTGTCATAACAGGTCGCCCTTTGCAGTGGTTTTTATGGAACAAATCATTAGATGCCAGTATCCATGATTGCGAATTATGACTGGTTGTGCTGTTTAAGAAATCAGTGACGGTAAGAAAAATACGTTTTTTATCAACGCATACTTACCATTTGAAAGGTATGAAAATAGAATAACTTTAATGACTGTTTAGCAAAACTTAATATTTTCACGGAAAGTATCAAAAGTACTTATATTACTGTTGTGGAGGATTGTGGAGGACTTCAATGATAACCTTACTAAACGAACTATGTTTGGAGATTTTGCAGAGCTACTGCACTGATAATAGTCTCATAATCGCAGACAATGAGAGTCTCCCTCGTGATTCATATAAATATCTAAGTCCAGCATGAGGAACTACCTTTTGGATAGAGCAAGTTGTATGTACTTATGATATAAAACACTGTATGTACGATATAAACGTTGTGATGTATGTGTGTGTATTATCAATTTTCTCCCGCAAGATTGAAAACAATGATATATATATATAAATATATATATAATTATGTGCTTATGAGGATTTGTGTAGTAACGTTGCAATCCTTGATATGAAAACGTTTAAAGAAAAAAAAATGGTGACGATATATATGCTACAAAATGGTTGCCGACGATGTAAATCGTCATATATTTTCAAACACATAACATACATGATTAAAATGTTTTTTAGCATTTCTTCAAACATACTACATTTAATGAGAACATAATTTGTTTTGAAAAATGTAAAGAAAGCAAGAAACATGGTTGCAGAAGATGCGACATGCTATATTTCAAGTTCGCAGCAATCAGAAAACTTGCCTAACCCAATTCCGTGGTAACGCGGTATTGTATTGTTTTTTTAACTACTACACTGGGGCTAGTGAGGTGTCCTAGGGGACATTAGTTGGACTGAGTGCAGTATTCAGATTCAGACTGTTTACTACCACGTAACATTTAAAATGTACGATGAATTCTTGGCGTTATGGCGTCAACATACATACACGCTTGTCTCCCCTGCCCCCCATCATGCACACGCAAAATATACAATCAGAAACATTATAAAACTATGCTAAAACTAATATAAATTTAAACCAAGGCCAACTGCCAACATATTTTAAGACAGTCGTACATCTATTGACATAAAGTGAACTTGGTAACATAACATTGATACAATCTGAACATTACCTAAAACGTTAAAAAGTATACATGTAGTTAAATAAATAATAAATAAATGAATAAATAAATTAGTTGGCGATATAAAAACTAAACTGACAGTTAAAAAAGGATGTACATACATGTAGTTAAGTTAGTCAATAAAAAAATAAAATAAAAAACATAATTTAGCATGGCGACATAAAATCTAAACAAATTGATGACAGTATCAATGGCATCTCACGGTTCAAGTGACTCACAACCTACGGATAAAAACTGTTTTAAAATCTAGTGGTCCTTGTCTTAATACTTCTATAGCGCTTGCCAGAGGGAAGAAGTTCAAAGAGATGGTTGGCTGGGTGGGTAGAATCCCGTGCAATGCTCTTGGATTTTCGCACACAGCGAGCATGGTAAATAGATTCAATGGATGGCAACTCGCTCCCAATGATTCTAGATGCGCCCTTCACGATAACTTCTAGCCGTTGTTTCTCCTCCTGGCTGGCGCGGCCAAACCACACTACAATCGAGAAAGTGAGGATACTTTCAATGATTGCGCGGTAGAACCATATCATAATCTCCTGAGCATTGCCGAATCTCCTGAGCTCCCTCAGGAAGAACAGGCGTTGTTTTTTGTAATGCACAGTGTGTTTGTGCCCCAGATGAGATCGCATGAAATTGTTGTTCCAAGGAATCTAAATATATATATATATATATATTTAGATTGTGGCATCATGCTTTTGGTGTTGGTAAGATTGCAGCTCTGAAAGTTCTGACTCTCTGAGGTATCGTCAACGTTCTATCAACTTATTTGGAAACACCGGTGTAAAACCTTTTTTGGTAGTGCACCAGGCAACACACTTTATGGTAGTCTGCTAGCAGCATATATGACATTCGATGAAGAATGCATGCCAACAAATGTGGTTTTGCAAAGTTAACGTAAGTAAGGCTTCCGCACCAGGTGGCAGGAGGACATAATATATATATATATATATATGTATGTATGTATATATATATATATATGTCCTCCTGCCACCTGGTCAGAACACCATAAGCATGATGCCACAATAGTACAACCTGTGTGAGACCGTTAACAGCTAATAAAATGGGACAGTGGAGCTGTATTATCCTGCTTTGATGTTGAGGACAACTCGTATTTGAATTGGCGAAACCATCAGAACTTTGCGGGATACTACCCTGGTGATAAAAATACAAAAAGAGAATGACGATGTCTTTGTTGTCCGCAACGACCAGGACAATACCAGCCCACGTGACACGTGACACAATCAGAGTATAGCCGTTCTCCCGCATGGTAGCCGTGTCTTGATGTTTGTGTACACAACCACCTGCAATCTCTACATGAAGAAGATCTCTGCCAGTGAATACTAGTTTATGCTTTTGAAAAGTCAGCCTTGTGTGCAAACATATCTTCGAATATGAAATCAATCAGTTGCGCTTTGTTCGTCGTGACGGCTAGGACGACTTTCTGTGGTGGCAGGCGAGTTATGCAAGGTAATGTGTGGACTCTGTTTGCTCCGGTCTCTCCTTGCCACGTCGTGTTGTCTCTTTAGTATTGCCTTCAGTGTATGTGTAGAAACCCAGATAGACGTCTCTGCTTCGCTACGTGAATGTGCAGAAAACCACGAAACCGGACAAATTATTCGTTTACAGTTACCAGATGACGGCCAAGGCACTACCCAGACGACAGCGCACACATCGAAAAATGTTGCCTGCACATCTTGTTCAGCCAGCCGCATTAACGATACCACCATTGAGCACACTCTTAAAATTTAATTTATTGTTTGCATCCCTCATATTTCCATTTTCATCGACAATAGACACAGGTATAGGTGATAGATCATGGGTCAATAGCTTGTTTGTGTCAAGAACTCAGGATCGCATGTGCAGGGCTGCAAGCCCATTGTCTCCGTGTCAAAAATTGGCATCTCCGACTTTAATGTGTTTCCTGGATAAAACAGTGGTAGTCAAAATTTTAGTATTGGATGTTGACATCCACCAGGCAAACTGGTATCACCAGATTCTATCTGTGTTTTCCAGCAGTTCTGCCTTATCGATATTGACCAAAGATTGGTTCATAACTTGCCTAGTGAGTGTTCATAAGCTCATTTTGATCTTTCTATGGGTCGAGTGGATCTATGCAAACCTCTCATTTATCACGTAGTCCTACATAGAGCTTTCGTGTCTTGATCTTCTGTCTTGAATTTTGTGGCCATTTTTAAGGGAAGGATGAGCAGATGGTTGTCTTTTGTGTCTCATCTCATTCAATTTGCCTGGAATTTCTGGTTTCATAGGTATTCCAATGATCCTACTTATTCCAGGACCTCAACTCATGAAGGTAGTTTCATTGGCCATGTCACTCCAAATGCCACGGAATAGACCAGCGGTGTGTAGCGTCGTGTGTTGCCGTTGAAAAATTGCACACGCATGCCATTGGAGCTAGCTTTCCATATATCGTAAATAGAAAGTTGCATACACGGCATAAAGCACATGTCCTGTGGCAAAGCACAAAGAGGTCATGTCCTTGACAATGTCTAGATGCAAAACCCAGCCTGCTTGTCGCTATGCTCGTCAATGTTTGAGAATCACGAAGATTGGATTGATGTGACAACCCACCAAAAGCTGTGTTATTCTGCTCTGAAACGCAGTGTTATCTAATGCTTGTTGAAGATCATTCATGCTTTTCCAGATGTTGTTTGGCAAAGAGGGGCCGAATTATTTCCTGTGCCAGCATCCTGAGAGATCTGATTTTCTTGCCGCTCAGCTTTTATTATACCTCCAACTGCAGCAGATAATATTTCAAATTCCTCATGTATGGAAACATATAAAACAACATTTCAAACATGTTTGTATCTTGTATGGTTGCGAACATATTATCACATTAAGTTGGTTTTGGCGGCCATTTTGGATGTTGTCACTTTTTAAAATGCCCAAGGATGAGAACTCCACACCCATCTGAATATCATTATATACATGCCAGGGATGAATAATCAACAAAAATCTATATCACGCAAAAAGGTGTTAGGTACTTTGGCTGCCGGACTATAAATGTTCTAGCGGCAGTTGTAAAAATCATAGCCATACTGTTGACATTGATACATTGTATGATGAGGTCATTACTGTTTTAACCAAATCAGGTGAAAATGATAAAAAGTACCTGTGAACAAGTTTACACCTGGATGGAATGATCATATAAAGAAGGCGTGCATGGCAGGTAGAGATATATGTATATCTCCTATGGAAAGGCATTGGAAAATATAGACCAGGTACTGATTATGATATTATGCGACATGCTACATAACTTCAAATATGCGCTAAGAGTAGGCAATAATAACACAAAACCCCGGCATAATTAGCGAGCACAGTTCGATAGCTGCCAATATCATTGGTTTTATTAATGTCTGCTATATTATTACACAGTTACGTATGGAAAATAAATTGCTAAAATCTGAAGTTGTTCCTATTGTCAAGGATAAAAATAAACGTGTCAGTGACAGGGATATCTGTAGACCGATATATGTCAACTTAATGTATTTACTAAAATATTAGAAATATTGTATACTCTATAATCGGATGCAAAGTTATCTACAAACTATGTGTAACCAAGCTGGGTTCAAACTTAAACACATGGGACAGAACTGTGTGTGTATTTTATGTTTAAGGGGCTCCTTCAATGTTATGTTAATCAGGGATGTTGCATGTAGGTTGCCTACATTGAGGCCTCCAAGGCATTTGATAGGGTGAATCACAAAACGTTATTTTCGAAGTTATTTAAACTTGTTCCCAAATGTTTAATTCAAGTGATAAGCCAATAGTACTGTAATCAGTCTGTGTGTGTTAAATGGAGTTCGGTACTTTCCAACTTCGTCTCTGTGAATAATGGGTTTAGACAGGGATATGTTATCCCCATTCTTGTTTAATTGATACATGAACTATTTAAGTATGTTGCTTATAAAAGTACCCTGTGGCTGTTCATTTCATGTTAACAGATGACATTGTACTAGTGGTTCCATCGGATAGAGGGTTGTAAAAGACTGTAGATGTCTTGAACAATTATGAGTGTAACAATGACATACGTTTAATGGACAAAAGTCCAATATAATGTTTTTTTTATAAAAAAAAACAGATTTGAGGTAGCACTTAAGCTTGATGATGCAGTATTAAATACAACAACGTCCTATAATATCTCGTATATATAATTTGTGATGATCTGTGGGATGAGAATTATATAACGTCCAAAGAAAGGAGTCGGTACAATAGAAATAATATTCTACTAAGGACCCGTCGTAAGACCATCTGTAATGGGTGCCCGACGGATCGCCTTAGAGCTATGCCGGCGGGAGCTTAGCTCCTGGAAGGGTCACCCATGCCGAACAGGTCAAAGGGGAGTGGTCAGATAAAGAGCGATCCACCGGTCCTCCAGGTTTGGGGGTTGGGCGTGGGGTTAGCAACCCCATCCTGTAAAACAATATGTGCTACAGAAACGTCAACAAAGCTCAAAGAACCTCAGCCCTGGAAGAGGAATGATCATCACCAAGAAGATGTATGAAACCGACTGGTGAAAGCCGGGGAAGCTCGGAAGCCATCAGGCCGACCAACGTTCTATCAACCGGGAGCGCCACCAACATAGGAATATAGAATGTGAGGACCATGTTCGAGACAGGAAATACCTGACAAGTAGCAGCAGAGATGCGAACCTACAACCTTAGCATACTGGGAATAGGCGAGACAGGTTGGACGCAAGCAGGACAGAGACAAGAGATCATACTCTATTCAGGACACGAAGGGGACAACGCCACACGAAGGAGACAACGCCCCTCACACAGAAACAGTAGCACTGATGTTGTCCGGACACGCACAGGAGGCCCTGATAGGCTGGGAAGCCCATGGGCCATGAATCATCATAGCTTCCTTCAGGACAATGAAGAAACGGATTCAAATGAACATCGTCCAGTGCTATGCTCCCACAAATGGAAGCCGTGATGATAACAAAGACTACTTCTACGACAGGTTGCAGAACATCTTAGAGAGCCTGCCACATAAATACATCAACATCCTCATGGGTGATTTCAAAGCCAAGATCGGCTCAGACAACACAGGCTATGAACACACCATGGGAAACCAGGGATTGGGAGACATGAGTGAGAATGGAGAACGATTCGCGGACATGTGCGCCCAGAACAGACTGGTGACAGGAGGCAGCATCTTCCTCCACAATCGTATACACAAGGCAACTTGGATGTCACCAGATCGTCGGACGGAAAACCAGATAGACCACTTCTGCATCAGCAAGAAATTCTGGCGATCACTACAGGACGTGACAGTAAGAGGAGCTGATGCAGCCTCGGACCACCATCTGTTGGTGGCGAGGTTGAAGATGAAGCTAAAGAGAAACTGGACGGGAACATCTGGAGTGAGGCGGAAATACAACATCAGGACTGGATATCAGCGGACACCTTGAACAAGATCAAAGAGAGAAAAAAAAAAAGCCGCTGTGAACAACAGCCGCACTCGAACATCCAAAGCAAGAGCACAGGAAAAATACACAGAAGTAAACAGGGAGGTAAAAGGGAGGTCTGACAAACCGCACTACATAGACGACCTTGCTGAAGAAGCAGAGGAGGCGGCAAGAAATGGCAACATGAGGAAACTATACGACACAACATGGAAACTGTCTGGCAAATACGACAAGCCAGGACGTCCAGTCAAGGATAAGGATGGAAACCCCATCACAAGAGCAGACGGGCAACTAAACCGATGGGCCGAGCACTTTGAAGAACTATTGATCCGACCAGCACCTGCAAACTTACCTGATGTCCCCCCTGCGGAAACCGATCTCTCCTTAGACACTAGCAAACCTACCAGAGAAGAGATCACGAGGGCAATCCAGGAGCAGAAAAGCAGAAAAGCAGCAGGCCCAGACAACATTCCAGCAGAAGCCTTGAAAGGAGATATACACACAACACTTGATATGCTCTACCCACTCTTCCAGAAGATCTGGGAGGAAGAGCAGGTACCAGCAGAATGGAAGGAGGGCTACACCATCAGGCTGCCCAAGAAGGGCGACCTCTGCAACTGTGCCAACTACAGAGGCATCACACTCCTCTCGGTAATTGGCAGTCTTCAACAGAATCATCCTCAACAGAATAAAATATGCCATGGACCCCTACCTACGTGAGGAGCAAGCCGGCTTCAGGAAGAACATATCCTGTGTGGACCAGATTGCAACACTGCGAATCATCGTGGAGCGGTCAATAGAGTGGAACTCCCCGCTCTACATCAACTTTGTGGACGACGAGAAGGCCTTCGACAGTGTGGATAGAGAGACCCTCTGTAAACTCCTCATACACTATAGAGTGCCTAACAACTAACTCATCAGGAACTCCTACGAAGGAATGACCAGCAGGATCCTCCAAGGAGGACAGCTCACCCACACCTTCCAGGTAAAGACCGGGGTGCGGCAATGATGCCTGTTGTCGCCGTTCCTCTTCCTCCTGGCCATAAACTGGGTCATGAAGACTTCTACGGAACAGAGAAGAAATGGCATTCAGTGGACGCTGTGGAAGAAATGGATGACCTGGACTTCGCAGATGACATCGCCCTACTCTCTCACAACTACCAACATATACAAGACAAGGCAAATGCGCTGGCAATCACATCTTCGCAAAAAGGCCTCAACATCCACAAGGGGAAAACAAAAAACTTCCGCATTAACGCCACCAATAGATTTAACAAGATTTAACAAGATTGCCATCCAGAGAATTAACTCTAGATGGCAGGTGGACAAGGAAGCCCTTTGGCTTATCGAGAGTCCAACCCTTTTATCTACATATATCCAGCCCTTCTGAGGTATGTGTCGATTTTATTTTTAAACATATTCACACTACTAGCACCCACACAATCATCAGATAATCTGTTCCATTCATTTACAGTCCTTTGTGAAAATGAGAACTTTCTCACGTCTAATCTACACTGCTCCTTTACTAATGTAACTTTATGTCCTCTAGTCTTTCTATCTTTCTTAACTGAAAAAAACATATTTCTATCAATATTTTCATAACCATTCAATATTTTAAACACTTCTATCTGATCTCCTCTCAATCTCCTGGTCTCTAGTGTTGTTAAACCACATTCTTTTAGGCGTTTTTCATAACTAAGATCCCTCAGTTTTGGTATCATTTTAGTCGCTCTCCTCTGTACTCTTTCTAGCATATCTATGTCCTTCTTGCGGTATGGCCTCCATGCTTGTATACAATATTCTAAATGAGGCCTAACTATTGTTTTGTACAGTGGTATTATTAGTTCTTTTTCTTTATATGCTATATTTCGCCTAATCAATCCAAGGATTTGATTTCCCTTTGAAGCTGCAATTCCACACTGCTCTGAAACCTTCATGTCAGCACTAATTGTCAGCCCTAAGTCTTTTTCTTTTACAGTAGTACTTAGTACAGTTCCCCCCATTGTATATTCTACATATTCGTTCCCATGTCCTGTGTGGAGGCATTTACATTTCCCAAAATTGAACAACATTTGCCACTTTTCAGACCATTTGATCAACCTGTCAAGATCATCTTGTAAATGCTGTCTATCACCATCACTTTCAATCCTTCTAAACACTTTTGTATCATCTGCAAATTTCAACACCTTGCTAGCTACATCATCGTCCAAATCGTTTATATATATTAAGAATAATATAGGTCCCAGTAATAGAGAAGTAATCACACTACAAGGAAGTCCCCTTGAAGAAGTGGAAGCATTTACCTACTTCGGAAGCATAATCGACATAACCGACGTCAGAGCAAGAATTGGCAAAGTCAGAACCGCCTTCCTACAACTCACGAACATCTGGAATACCAAATCTATCGCACCCCACACTAAGGTCAGGCTCTTCAAATCAAATGTAAAATCTCTCCTACTTTATGGGCCCGAGACTTGGAGGACAACAAAGGCAACCATCAAGAGACTACAAACCTTCACCAACATCTGCCTGAAAAGAATACCTCGAACTCATTGGCCAGATAAAATCCGAAACGTGGATCTGTGGCAGAGGACCAGTCAACTTCCTGTGGAAGAGGAAATTACGAAAAGAAGATGGGGATGGATCGGGCACACACTTCGAAAACCAGACACAAACCTCACCAAACAAGCGCTGTCCTGGAACTCGCAGGGAAAGATGAAAATAGATCGACCACGAAACACCTGGCGCCGAGAACTTGAAGCAGACACCAGCAGGATGGGCTACACCTGGAGCCAACAAGAGAAAATGGCCCAGAACAGGGGACGCTGGAGAGCAGTTGTTGGGGTGACAGACATAAGTAAGTAAGGATATTTTACAAGAACTTATTCAAAGAAGGTGAAGAATAAACTGTTCACATCTAATTGTAGTAATGCATATTTCTGTTCCTTATCGGTCAATTAAAAAAAGCTGCCATGCAGCACCTTATTGTTTCCTGTAATAATGCACTTACGATTATGCAGTGTGGTGTGTAAACACAGCTCTGTGTGATGCGTCTATTGCCGTAGTGTAGTGTGCAGTATGTAGTTCATGCTTCATACTGTCGCTTTCAGCTACAGCCGGCAGCTACTCCTCAGGGCGAAAAGCGAGTCTCCACTGCAGTAGCACAAACTCCTTGTAGTATACTGCGGATACTTGATACCTCGCGGCACCAGGCGAATGTGCTAGGGATCTCGAAGCAGGTTGGAGCCTTAAAGGTGCAGTGTGCATGGCCCACCAGTGTGAGCCTGCTGCACCATTCCAACCCCCAACTATGGGCAAATGGTACTGGGTAAACTCAGCGGGCAGATGGGGCTCATAAATCTTGGCTGGTAGCCCACCTAAGACAAGGTACCTCTGATTACAAACCTCCGCTGCCTTGCAGCCACATTCATTCTTGAGAAATGCGACGGGAGTAAGCCCTGCATAAATCTGGAGTAGAGCCCCGATGACGGTTTTGTGATCACGCTGTCAGTATTCCGGCAGCTCCTGCAGCCAAGCTGGTGCCAACACGTCGTGCTTCGCATTCTTTTGGATTCCACTGTGTCACGAGATTGTCATGAGATACACCAGCTGATCCCAGCGGGAGGGGTATATTTGGACTCGAGGCATAGCATCAACCTTTGGACTCGAGGCAGTACCCACATGGACAGTCAATTAGCATGTACAGTAGTGGGCGCTGCCGTTGTTTAGAGTAGTGAACCAGTCTAGCCTAGGGTTAGATCAGTGCATACGTGTAGCTAGATAGCTGCGTAATAAACATATATGATCATGACGTTTTGTTTGTATATTAGTCAGTTATATGCAAGCAATACAGTTACATGGTGTCAGGAAGTGACCTACCGTTACGTGTTGACTGGATTACGTAATCTGGATTGCTGACTTACAAGCTCAGCGGGATTGTGTCAACAGTGCCTGATAACAGATCAGCTAGACTCCGTTAAGTGAGGGATCCGATCATGGCTAGGCCACCGCCACCGCCATCGCCTCTACTTAATAGTAATGTGACTACGCACAGCAGTATAAATATACCACTGCCGCCGCCGCCGCCGCCGCCGCCGCCGCCGCCGCTGCAAATCGACACAGTAACCGCCGCGAATTCTTGGCGACAATTTTTTTACATATTTATTTCTTAGTTAGCATTTTTTTAATGTAAAATACTATTATATGTGTGCATGTATGTAAAGCGCCCGAGAGCAATTTTAATTGATCGGGCCCTATATAAATCCTTTTATTTATTTTAATGGAAAAGCGCCTGGATCGAATATGATGTCGCCACGGACCTGAACGTAAAAACAGAACGGAAACGTGTGAGTACGTTGTTGTCAGTGATCGGCCAAGATGCGAAGGACATCTGGCAAAATCACCCGTGGATTGGTGATAAGGATCAATAAAACGTAGTGCCACTTCTACAAATGTACGAGAATTACTGTACGCCCAGGGTAAATGTACCGTATGAGCGACATACATTTCATTCACGGAAACAGCGGGCCGGTGAAAATGACATGGTACAACGCACTACGTAGGATCGAAACAAATTGTGCGTTTGATGTGATCACGACGGATGAGATTTACCGTGATCATCTAGTGTCAAGTGTTCAGGACGAGAGTCCGAGATAAACTACTCGAGCAACGCAACTTAACGCTGGAGAAAGCCTTAGACATCATCAGAAGTGAAAGCTGGACGAGCATGGAGTTCCATCGGTGACACAGATGTACACGCGATGAGAAAAGACACAAGGACGAGACAGTTTTGAAAGCGGGGCAACGAGACAGAACGCGTAAGACCTCGAGAAAGAACACCCGCGGAAACAGGTACTGTCGAGAACCGTTCGTTTTGTGGCAAGACACACGACAGAAGCGAATGTCCAGCTTGGGGCCAGAAATGCAGAGCCTTCAGGGATTTAACCATTTCGCCGCCAAGTGTCGCAAGTTCAGAGTCAACAGAAGAGACGTTAAAACTGTCGGAAATGAATATGATGTGAGTAGTCTGATAGACGATTCGGTTACGCGACAGCACCAGTATGGGGGGGGGGGTGCTGTATGTCGTATGTGGGGGGGGGAGGTGCTGTTGAAATTTTTTTTCGCCGCTGCGCCATTGTAACTTCAGCTTCTCCGCTGTCTCGGCTATTAACTCATGAGATCCGAACACGGGAGGGACAGTGCTGTTAAAAAAATATTTTTTACGTCGCGCCGCTGCTGTCAATTTACCTTCTCCAGCTTCTTTCCGCTGTCTCCGCTGAAATGATGACATCCGAAAACGGGAGGAGTGGTGCTTTTCAAATCTTTTTCACCACGACGCCGCCTCTTACTGAGGGGGCAGAAAACAAGAAGTCTACCCACCAGTTGCACACACCTTTCACAGTCGATAAAAATACACATTAATCGTCCCATAAAATTTACATTTCCACCCGCCATTGACGCTCGCCACAAAAACAAACACTTACGCTCACATTTAATGGGGGGGGGGCAGGACCATATGTCTGCCCCCCAGAGAATTACAGGGGGAAGCTGCACCCTGGCCCCCCGTTCCCGCGTCTATATATGACATCGGAGGAGTGTGCCGCCTAATTGGCACCTTAATTAATTGGCAGTACCTAGGAAAGTTTGTGAAGGGATTGATCGACCACACTGCTCCATTTAAACTAGATTCGCAGGGGGACTCACTGAGAAAACTGAAACTGGAGGCGCAGATAAAGACAGCACAAATAAATCAGCAAAGAACAGTCTGGAAAATTGTTCTGAAGCTGGATATAAATGTGTTTGTTTAAATGCAAGGAGTATAGTAAACAAAAGAAATTAACTAAACATTATGATAGAAGATATTGACCCTCACATAATAGGTATAACCGAATCATGGGCCACCACCAATATATCAGATGCCGAATTGTGACTGATAGGATATGTAATGTTTAGGAAAGATAGAATAGGAAGACGAGGAGGTGGAGTTATTTTATATATTAAAGAATCTATCCAGGCTTATGAAATAAAATTAGAAAGAAAAACAGATTGCGAAGAAGCTGTTTGATGTAACATAGTTACAGGAAACTCAACGTTAACGGTTGGGTTAGTTTATCGAAGTCCAAACATAAGCATAGAAGAGAATAAAAAGTACAAAATGCTATAAGGGAAGTGAGCAAACGGGACTGTATTATTATGGGGAATTTTAACAATGGGCATATACAATGGAAATCTCTACAGAGTATGGGGAGTAAGCACCACAAGTTTTTAGTTTTAGTACACGATAGTTTCCTTTCTCAACATGTGCTAGAACCGACCAGGGGTGAGAATGTGTTAGACATAGTTTTGTCCTCACAAAATGAATTAGTTGACAATGTCAAGATATGTGAGCCACTGGGGAGTAGTGATCACAACCAGATACATTTTACTATCAAAGTAAAATTAGAAAGGAATAGTAAAAAGCAGTACAGAAGAAATGTCCACAAAGGAAAATATAAGGACATGAGGAAATATTTAGCAAAGATAGACTGGAACAACACACTGAAGAATAAGACAGCAACAGAATGCTGGAATATCTTAGAGTGAAATTCAGTGCATCGTCGATAAATTTGTTTTCCTGAAAAAACAAGGGAAACGGTCCAAAAAGAAACACTTATCGAAAGAAGCTATTATAAAAATTAAGTACAAACAAATGATATGAAAGTCATATAGACGTACTGGAAATGATGACGACTCTAACATTTATAAAGATGTACTTAACCAAGCTACAGTTGAAATTCAAAGAGAAGCTATGAACAAAAATTAGCTTGCAATATCAAACATGACAGCAAGAGTGTTTATGCATATGTTCGAAGCAAACAGAAAGTTCAGGATAAGGTCGGTCCTCTAGAAGATAGTGCTGGAAATATGATATGAGATGGATTCTTAATGGCAGAACACCTGGATGAGTATTTTAGTTTGGTGTTTACCAGGGAATATATCAGTTCACTGCCAGTGCAAGAGGCTATATTCAAGGAGGCAGAATTATACTATTTAGGACAGTTAATTGTAACCCCGGAAATGGTAGCTAAGAGAATAAGGGCTATGAAGGATAATAAATCACCTGGAGTGGATGGGATTCCGCCCAAACTACTATTGGAAATTGTAGAACAAAT
This sequence comes from Paraescarpia echinospica, assembly GCA_020002185.1. NCBI lineage: Eukaryota > Metazoa > Annelida > Polychaeta > Sabellida > Siboglinidae > Paraescarpia > Paraescarpia echinospica. The sequence continues at coordinate 57,180,986 of CM034542.1, forward strand.
TAGCATACCGCTTGCAACAGTTTTCAATTTGTCATTAGAAGAGGGAGTGGTTCCTTTAGAATGGAAGGAAGCAAACATTATACCGTTATTTAAAAAAGGTTCGAGAAACAACTATAGACCAGTGAGTTTAACATCGGTGATTTGCAAATTATTAGAAAGACTAATTAAAGATCACATGGTGGATTTTCTTGTTAAACATAACTTGATAAACCCATCTCAACATAGGTTTCTAAAAGCGAGGTCATGCTTAACAAATATGTTATGTTTTTTGGAAGATAATACTAAGTGTGCAGACGAGGGATCACCAGTAGATATCATCTACTTAGATTTTTTTTTTTTCTTTCGACAAAGTGCCGCATCAAAGATAGCTGCTTAAACTAAAATGGCTGATTGACAGAAGACAACGGGTAGCAGTTGATGGGGAGGCTTCAAACTGGAAATCAGTTTTGAGTGGGGTACCATAGGGATCATAGATATTATTCTTAATATATACCAACGATTTGGACGAAGATAAAGCAAGCAAGATGTTGAAATTTGTGGATGATACAAAAGTGTTTAGAAGGATTACAAGTGACGGAGATAGACAGCATTTACAAGATGATCTTGACAGGTTGATCCAATGGTCTAAAAAGTGGCAAATGTTGTTCAATTTTGGGAAATGTAAATACCTCCGCACAGGACATGGGAACGAAGATGTACAATATACAATAGGGGTACTGTACTAAGAACTACTGTAAAAGACATGGGTTAACCATTAGTGCTGATATGAAGGTTTTAGAGCAGTGCGGAATTGCAGCTTCAAAGGGAATTCAAATCTTTAGATTAATTAGGCGAAATATAGCGTATAACGAAAAAGAACTAATAATACCGCTGTACAAAACAATAGTTAGGCCTCATTTAGAATATTGTATACAATTAAAATGATACAAAAACTGAGGGATCTTAGTTATAAAATACGCCTAAAAGAATGTGGTTTAACAACACTAGAGACCAGGAGATTGAGAGGAGATTAGATAGAAGTGTCTGAAATAATGAATGATTATGAAAATATTGATAGAAATATTTTTTCTCAGTTAAGAAAGATAGAAGGATTAGAGGACATGAAGTTACCTTAGTAAAGGAGCAATGTAGATTATATATATATATATATATATATATATAAGAAAGTTCTCATTTTCACAAAGGACTCTAAATGAATGGAACAGATTATCTGCTGATTGTATGGGTGCTAGTAGCGTGAATATGTTTAAAAATAAAAACGACACATGCCTCAAAAGGGCGGGATACAAGTAGATAAAAGTATTGGACTCTCGATAAGCCAAAAGGCTTAATTGTCCACCTGCCATCTACAGTTAATTCTCTGGGTGGCAATCTTGTTAAATCTTGTTGCGTGAACTCATACGTTACTGCGACGTGGATAAAGACATAACGATACAGGCAGACGCGTCGCAAACGGGCCTAGGAACTGCGCTCATGCAGGACGGGCAGCCGATATATTACGCAAGCAGAGCCATGACGGACACCGAACAAAATTACGCGCAGATCGAGAAAGAACTGTTGGCGATAGTGTTCGCGTGTGAGCAATTCAACGACTATATCTACGGACGGGATGTAGTTCACGTGGAGTCAAACCAAAAGCCATTAGAAAGTATATTCAAGAGAGAAATTCACATGGCACCGAAGCGCCTGCAGCGCATGAGACTGCGACTGCAGATCGAAGCATCCACATGTGGTGAGATACAAGAAAGGATCGAAAATGTATGTGGCCGATACGTTGAGCCGAGAGTACAACACTGAAACCAAACTAGACACTCGTACCGATGTCAATAACGTTGACGACTCGGAAGAGGAGATGTTCAGTGACAACGCCATGCTGCCTGAACAGAAACTGATCGAGCTGCAGCACGCCACCAAGACGACGCAGTGTTGCGGGAGCTCGAGAAGGCCATCAAGACAGGATGGCCAGCCGTGAGTACCGGCAATGAAATACTAAAGCCGTACTTTAGTCCAGTAGAAATTGACAATGACCCGGACATTTTGGTTAAAAAGCCAATTTTTGTTTTAAGGTGACCAGTAGGGTTTCCTGAACTTCCAAAAAAACAACCAAAATCAACCCTGGGTAACTTTGTTTTTACCCCAATCCTTGTTTTGGGGTGTTTCGGTCCAATCTCGAAGTAACACTTTTTGTTTGCGTTTGTTAATCATATTTTCAACTATTTCATTTATTGGTTAATACGTTTGTAATGATATGTATACTGGTCTATTAAGCCACAAATTAATGATGGGATTTAATTAATCAAGTAAGTAATTAACCAATTAATTAATTAGTAATATATGTCTTATAAAGCACTCCGTTCCAACGTTGTTCTGGGATTTAATTAACATCTTAACTAAGATAACATGAATGTCACTTATACCCCAAACAGTGAATGGTATAGCATTCAAACTTGAATATAACTAGGAGAGATCATAAATGTTCTACCTGTAATCTTCTAATATATAATTTGTTAAACATCATCATCAGCATTGTTATCGTCGTCACTGTCGGGTAGCTGTACAAGAGTTGGGCCGTTTGTGCACTGTCCTTGACATTTGCTGTGGACGCTACAGGGAAGACGGATCTTTGAGCAGTTGCAAGACACACACACGTCTTGGCGCTTGCAAGAGCAACGGATCTCTTGTAGAAGATGTTCGGGTGCTGGTTCTTTGTCTGTGATGACGGGCACTACTGAGTGTGCGTCACCGTGGAAGTCATATTTTTCTTTCTGTCCAATACCGTCTTCAGATTAACCCAAGTAGACACCTGTAGATGCACTCTGAGTGAATGGAATTAGCATGCTCGACTTGTTGACGGAATTCTTTCAATGGCGACATAGTTTGATGAAATTATGTGCATGTATCATAGGTCGTCGATACTTACATTTCAGTTGCTTTTGGTGTAAAGCGAAACCATATACCGCTCCCCAGCTGTTACAATGTCGACGCACGATGCAGTGTTACTGCCGAATATGGCAATGGATGTTCTCAGCTTTGTTGAAGATCCTAGAACTTTCATGTGTTTGACTTTGCCAGTACCGTAAATAGCTGATGTTGTGTCACAGCCAGACATAGCGTGTGCAAATGGCAAACACTTACACATCTCCTTTCCGAGAGTATGTTGACCAGCGCTGATACTGATTAGTATTTGCTTTGTTTGCATATAAATAGTGGACTTCCCAGGTGCATGGTAAAGCAGGATTACAAGCAGTTCTGTATCATCACAACGGACACAAATGGGATTCTGCAACTTCTAGGGTACCCTTCGCAATTGTGGTATCCTTCCTCTACAGCGTGACGCACCTCGATACCTTCTTTCAGCAGGTAAGTAGAGAGGAGATTAATGAGTTGCTGTTTGTTGTGCTTGTTTGAAAAAAAACTACTTGTTTAAGGCACTGGAGTGTTACGTCCAACCAACACATCAGTGGAAAGGATCTTGCCCAGTTTACGTCGCTTCTGTTCGGGTTCCTTGGTCGTGAGCACTACATAGCTGTCGAACACCACGAACCAGGCCCTATCGTGTACTGCCAAGTGTAGAACATACATCACATACATCTTTGGCCAGGGTATCTGATGCAGAACGGCACATCCACCCACAACTGTGGCTTTACCGTCAATTTCACCATTGCAGACACCATGGGGATCGAGGGTGGCGATGTACGAAACTAATTTAGACTTCACTGGCCTTCGCATTGTGCCATTGTCGTGGAATATAGCTGGGGCTACGGCTGCTAGCTCATGTGAGAAGACATTGTGATCTGGTGGTCCAGAAGTATATGCCCTGGCCAATAGTCTCTGGTACAGCTTCGTCGACGACATGCGCACTTCTTTTCCACCTTTCAGTTTGACAGTTTTCCTCATATCTGCGAAGATTTTCACTCAGTCTGACTTCCTGAAAACGATGTCTCCGTACTTCTGATCTGTGATCTTCTGGTGGATTTTCATTCCAATATCCACGGCTTGGTCTACATTGACTCTCTCATCAGCTATGACCCCAGTAGCAACATTTTGCAGGTGCTCGTCATTGTCGGTGGAAAATGGGTTGTGACTTCGCAGAAAGGTCAGGAATTTGGCCAGATCAATGTTGTCCTGTTTGATGCAACAGTGAGTTTGATAATCGTAACCTCTCGAGGTCGTACGAGTTGGCATACATTCTGATGCAACAACCTGGTTTGTTGCCTGATATGATTTAGTCACATTTTTTGAGGCAGTGTAAGTCTTTCCACATTTTTCATGGACATAATGATCACCTGCATTATAGAATTGTTCAGCCAACCCAGCACCTCGTAGTTTTGACACCACCACCAATGAGTTTATGCCTTTATTTCTAAGTTTAGCCATCAGGCCACCACCACCTTCTTTAAAAATGACACGTTGCTCCATATCAGTGACCTGTTCCTGAAAAAGATGTATGACTATTTTCTAGACAATCTTCATAATATGACTATGTGTACTATTATTATGGGTAATATGTTCAACAACAGTTGCTAGCTTTTCTTTATATAATTACTCAAACAGAGATTTCGGATTTAAAATGCTATCTTACTAACTATGAATTTTTCACTAATAAATCAACCAAGATCTACCGTTACGCGTTGGCTACAAAACCATATTATGAACAATGTCATGTTTGGCTTTCCATACCACACATTTTCAAATAGCTCAAGCACAAATGCATAATAATCCGTAACAATCAGTACAGAAGTTTATTATAATTTTTCTAACAATCTGTAAGCAAGTAATTTATACAATAGCTGTTATTTATTTAGAATATAAATCCACTGCGTAAAATGTCTTGAGGGGGTTTACGAAAACAGTTTGTTTTATTAATACGAATTTTGGTTAAATTAATATATATATGTTATATTATCGCTCGTGTTTGGATTTTAAAACATTGGCTTTCGATACGCAATTGTAAGATATCATCTTGTGGCAAACACTTGATTTCTTATATTAGCGAGTTAATGGATACATAAAATACAAATCAACACAAGTATCCTAACCGTTAACTTGTTGGCCAGTGGAAGTCAGTGGGCCTAAACTCATTTGCATCTATGTATGGACAGCCAATAAAAAGAAAATGTTACAAAAAGCGACTGACAGGGTACATACATAGTTCATGAAAAAAGCCGAGGTTCCCCAGGGTTGATTTTGGTTGGGTTTTTTCTGGAAGTTCAGGAAACACTACTGGTCATCCTAAAACAAAAAGTGGCTTTTTAACCAAAATGTCCGGGTTTTGGTAAAAAAATTGCTGATTTCTACTGGACTATATTAATGAAACGTGAATCCATAAACAGTGAGAAAAAACAAAACAAAAAACAAAGAGGGATGTCACGAGATTGTCATAAGATACCCCAGCTGATCCCAGCGGGAGGGGTATATTTGGACTCGAGGCATAGCATCAACCTTTGGACTCGAGGCAGTACCCACATGGACAGTCAATTAGCATATAGAGTAGTGGGCGCTGCCGTTGTTTAGAGTAGTGAACCAGTCTAGCCTATGGTTAGATCAGTGCATACGTGTAGCTAGATAGCTGCGTAATAAACTTGTATATGATCATGACGTTTTGTTTGTATATTATTCAGTTATATGCAAGTAATACCGTTACACACTGGTAAGACCGAGAGAGGGTTCCTGACGACTAGGCAGCCCAGTATCTCATACACTATTGCCCAGGCCTGCCCATCCTCAAGAGGCCACCCCAACCTTACTTTTAGGCCAGACGCCCAGTATCATAAATATGCATATAAAACGATTTTCGTTCCACAACTGTGGGGGCAACCTGTTCTTTACACAAATCTGTAGCTCATATCTCCAGGCGCCTTTGGTAAACAGTTCTTCACGAGATATCTGCCATTTTTTTTGTAACATGACAAAAATGAACATCAGCAGCGTACGATGCGTTGACCTAAAATAAGGGATAGGGAAAATACAATAGTTCATATCTGGAGAATGAACAAATGTACCTTAAAATTACATATGATTACTATTCGTTGGACTCGACATTATATTATCTTTATCATGGTGTAACAAAATGTTCGCTAGACCGAATATGACGTCACGAAATGACATTTTACGACATAACCATTACACATTTGAAAATCTGCCACCAACATCGTTTGCATCAAGATATAATACACGTAGTCGTAGAATGCAGTGATTCAGTTATGTTATATATGTCCGTAAAGCAAGATAGTTGGCAATTGTTTCTAGAAAAAAGTAATTGTCAAAATCGGTAGATTGCGACTACATTGCCTAGTTAAAGTTAGCTCATTTTTTCAAACATTACATATTGAGCAAACTGTACAATTCAATGATAAAAATCAACAAGATTTTAGTATGAATGTGGTATAACCACGTGGTTGGTGTGTATATATATATATATATATATGTTCTAGTGCACCAAACTGTCAAATATCAACTGCACTAACGTGGAATAAAATCCCTTTATTAAGGTTCTTTTGCCAAGTTTGGCGTTACATTTTCACTCCAATACGAACAAAGAGACGGCAGAGGCGAGTCATCTGTTAAGTCATAAATCATCCCAACAAATAAAAATGTTCTCACGACACACAACCTCGTGGCAAGGACCTTTTCATCGCGCTGCAGAAAGGTGTCGCACCGTAATTAAGCGCCGCTAAAATAAACTGCAAAGAACGGGGTCAAACTGAAATTGCACAACTGGTCCAAGAAAGGACGCCCTAGTACACACACACACACACACACACACACACACACACACACACACACACACACACACACACACACACACACACACACACACACACACACACACACACACACATATATATATATATAATGTATTCCGGTTAACTACACATCTGTAATAAGTATACAATCGCAGATTTGTAACAAAATCTTTTAGTCAAAAAAGTCGCTCAGAGCCGGTTAGCGGGATCCCCGGTGTCACCAATGGTGACACCTTGCGGAGTTTCGATAAACTAGAAATCTAGACATGTAAACACGACGCCCATATGTCCATGAACCAAGGCTGCAAATTTGGAAGTTGATTCTCAAATTGAGGGACTAATTCCCACTATGATTTTCATATGCACCAATATCTGAGGTGTCCGAAAATGGGTGATGGACATTTCAGAAGCGTAGCTTATTACCTTTCTGGACGCCATCTTTAAACATGGCTGCCATTTTCAAGCGGAACTCAAGCTATTCAAAACTCGTGTCCTACAGCCTAATCTACTGATTAGATCTTAAAGTTGTAATAATATAAGATGTTCGTAATAAAATTCCAAGTACAGCAATACTTATATCATCTTTCTATTATCATTATTGGCAAAATGTAGGGGGAGATGTCAAGGAAAACGCAAACAAATTGCATTTTTTTTCACACTATATTTTTTAGTTCAGTTTTGGTAATGTTTTAATGATATAGATGATTCATTTGTTACTTTCTTATGAAACTATATGCAATTTGCTACATTTCTGTCATTTTAGATATATAATGTACTGCTTCTGTATGTTGTAGGCACATAAAAACATAAACGTCCCCCCATCTGGTATTTGCAATCGGGAACAGTACCATACAGACTTCATTTCACTCTTTCGGCAAAACGGCTTGGCAGATTTGCATGAAATGTTGTGTGAATACGTAAACGGATATGTGATGTCAGACACAAAATAAATAAGTCATGAATACGACTTATTAACTTAATAACTATTTCAGAAACCATGTCAACCATTAGCCTATAAATGTTATGTATAAACGTCTGCCTTCGAATATATAAACTCAATAAAATATGTAAATCAAGTTATATGATCGGCAGTTACGAATTGCTATGCACATAATCTGTTTCCAAACGTGTGGTCCTATCTACTTATAATCGAGTTGCCTATGCGGGTATGTGAACTTTTTCTTCTTAGACAGCTTGAACCTCGAGCACCAAACTGTCTGGGATTAATTTACGACCCGTAGAATATGATATAAGAACAATATATTTGTCAAAATATATGTCAGGATTCTCACCTTTTATGGGCTAAATTAGTTGTGAATATATGTCAGGATTCTCACCGTTTATGGGCGAAAGTAGTTGTGCAAAACGTAATGCTGTGCATAACACTTAACAATCGTAGGAACTACGCGCACGAAATACTTCGGAAAATGGTCCCTGCGTGGTGGACTTGGCGTCATAAAATAGACGCTGGCACAATATGCCTATGTCTACCCTAGCATAGCAATACGAACATTATTTGACAATTGTACACTAGCACGAGTAGGGCCTATCGACGGAGGTGAACTTCACAATTCTGTCCGACTTTCGTCATTTTGAACACACAACGAATAGACACCTATTTGCAAGCGCGTTATGGTTTTTATATTATCTAACATTTGGTAAATACTAATATCACTACTGTAAACTACTAAGGCATCCAGTTATTTTTAACCGCCCTTTGCTTTAGCATGTGCTTCCGCCCAGCTGTTACATTAGATAACTAAGCGTAACTTCTTGTTAACAATAATATATTCCAAAAGTCTTGTATGCAAAATACAGAGAATGCCTAGAATTATTTTGAGGCAGATGTAATGATATTTTGAACTGACAATCTAATTATGTTACTATTCTGCCATCTCTACATAAATTGTTTCGGGTCTTCCACGGTACAAGTGAGGGCGGTTCTGTTTGCGTTAACAGGTTGGCATGGTCAACAACCCAGGATGTTATCACTGCTGACAACTTTTAATGTTGCTAAAACAGAGAAGAAGCGATCAAACTAGCAATCCGAGAAGTTGCTTCCAGTGTACAGTGTTGGGAAAAGAGAAGACCCACCTACAATCTAACCAGCTAATTTATCTGCACATTTAGCAGATGCTTCATCAGCAGCACAACGGCGTAACTACGTGTGGGTGTTGAATCGTTTGCTGTAATCGTCCGATCAGAAGATTAGCTCTTGGACGGCATTCAACATAATCTCTTGAGACCACGTTGAGGTGGAAAATGTTGTTGGCTACTTGCCAAATGCAACACTGCCCACTGTCCAAGAAATGTTACGCAACGCCTTGGACATAATGTCCTCCTTCAGTTTAAAAACTTTGCACAGTTTTGCTCTGTTTGCAAATGCCACTAAAATAGCATGGAAGCATTCCAACCAGTACCGGAGAATTGTTCTCATGATGGGCAATTTCCACATCTTATGCAACTTTATGTCTAGCATTGGGAAAATGTTCGGAGGTGCGGGAAGAATCTGACGTTATTACCGAGGGCTGTGTCAACAAGGTTTTGCTAGGCAAACAATACAACCGCACCGTTCGTTTCCACAAGCGTGCATATGAAGCATTGATGTAGCTCGCCTGAAAAGGATTCCTTAGATAGGAATGGGTGGAGTTGGATTATCCTCACGATTGTGTGAAATTTAGCAATTCCTCTCACATATTGCAGAGTATTCATATCAAAACCGGTCATGAAACTGTTGTTGCTGCCGTGAACGGTGTTTCATGTACAAAGATCCTGGACTTATTCGTGGCCTGTCTGGATGTTCTGCGTCAACATCGTGGATATCTGCACGGTTCTGAATGACGCACATCGACATGGCGAGCATCCTGCTTGGGCTGTTGCGAGGTGACAGGGAGGGCAACTCGAATATTTACTTGGCATGCATACAACAAGTGATTCCCTGGTGCCTCGCTTTGGGCAAGGTGAACTAGGCAAGGAACTTACATTGTATTATGCACTGATGACACAGCCTGAAACGAGTGCCCAACTATCTACCAACATTTCCTACGAGGACACTTTTCCGTACGATTCAGACGAGGAACCCCATTCAGCCAAATCACATTGGACTAAAATTACAGAAGAAATAGTCAACAAGGATATACAATTGCAGGAGAGACAAAAGGCTGATAATTCACTACAGCGTTATAGTGCATGTAGAAGCAATCGGACTTTGGCTCCGTGGTTCACACGCTCAGCGGACTTGATCGACTGGTCCCAAATATTACACCAATGCGATTACGTCCTTCACCAGCGTGCAACGATGATTAAAAGATCTGGTCAGATAACTCTTCAAAAGTGCGAATTTCCCCGTTTAGCTTCTGTATGAGAGCCATTGCATCAATCAGCGTAGCACGTGGTTCGGGACCATTATCTGCTGGATCCACCATACTTTCTAGGTGCAGTGCAAGAGCAGCTTCGCTAGTTTTCTTCATGCTTCCGTCAATGTTTGCAACTGACCATAGATACGGCCCAAGAGGATGGAAAAACAAAGTGTGCTTCCTAATTTTGCAATCAGTTCCACGATGCAGAAAAACCTCCTGTCAGTCCTAAATATTATTTCTTTATTTGAGCCAATCACTCATTTCGTCTAGCATTCATCAAACGTTTTCAAGTTCATTTTCTTGATAAGGTCGTATAAACATATGCCTTCCTGAACTCGCTGTTCCTGAAACTTCTAATACATCTGTTCCCAATTTTGCGGTGCGTGCAGGGGATCACCGGAGACGTCAGGTGTGGCAGCTGCACTTGTCGAGATGACAAGATTGGAAGGGTCCTGCCCAAACACAAAAAAAGCCTAGTCGTTCTTCAGTAGAACAACAACTGCTTCGACCGGTGTTGGATCCTGGACAAAGAATGTCTCACGCAATTGCCACATGGCTACAGCACCGGGTTCTGCTGGAAAGTAGCACCGCAACTCTACCCCAGGCCGGAGGCTGAAGCATGTTTCCTCCTCCTGTTTGTGTATCATTGTTGACAATTTCTTCTGTAATATTCATAAAAGGTGTTGCGTAACATTTCTTCGACAGTGGACATTTCTGTCGCATGTTGATAGTGTGCAAACCTCAAAATGATGCTTCCAGCAAACGAGTCAACATCCACACGTGATTACTCGATGTGCTGTTGATTCTGCATCTGCAAGAGGTCCACATAAATCAGGTGGCTTGACTTAGGTGGGCCTTCTCTTTTCCCAAGGCTGTACACTGGAAGCAATTTCTCGGATAGCTGGATTTATCGCATCTTTTCTGTTTTTGCCACAGTAAAAGTTGTCTGATGCTGTGCCGAGGAACGAACGGTTTCATGTTGGTATCGAACAGGATGTCACGAGAAGCTGTTTTCTGCGAGCGACGCTGGTGCTCAGTGTTCTTTGTGGAGGTTTTTGTCGAGCAATAACCGTCAAACACCACTATGACTGGCATACCTGTGAATTGGATGCAGTACGTAGTTGGCAGCAATCTTGTTGTAGGTTGCATCAGTCGGCCACTTGACAGTGTTCAGCAAATGACCACCATCAACCACCACAGTGATGTTGTCCGAAGTAGTCAGACTGCATTCCTGTACAGATTCGTTTAGGGCAATGGACATATCACTCTTATTGTTCTTTCTGAGCAGACCATGCTGAAGTAGAGCTGGGGCTACTGGATGAGCTCATATGTGAGGAACTCCTCCATTTATTGGTGGTTGTCAATAACAACTGTTATTCGCTGAAATAGGACATTTGGGTTGATTGCGCACGTCTGGCCCCTGCATGTAAGCCCATGTGCCCGCGCAGCCATGTTGACGACCCTGTCACCCTTCTTCATCTTGATGTCTCTGAATGGCACCCAACCAGTTTTGTTGCTGCAGCCTTTCCGACTTCAAAAGTGACATTTGGAGCCGCGACTACTCCTGTTGATATGTCGATGAGAGTGCTGTGGATGAGCAGCGAAGAAGTCAGTGAACAGCTTGCAGTGCTTTTGAGAGAGGCGCACGGTCTCAGGTCTCAAATCCCGGGGCTGATCAGACGTTGATGAGTTCACACCAGCAAACTCCCCAAGCGCGGCACATATCCGAATGCATTTGGGTAATGCGCCTGTGAACTTTGCCAAAGTAAAATCCGTGCTGCCACGACCGTAGGTAATGCCTCCATTTACCTTCAGCAGTCTTATAAGACATTGCTCGATCAGTTCATCCATGAAGTTACCGCCATATAAATTGTATGTCCTTCTAGCAACAAACGTTCCCTTCTCAGCAAACATCTTAAAGTCAGCTTCAGGCATCACCTGCTTCAGATTTCCCATTTGCTGAAGATAGAGACGGGCACATTTGGCGTAAGCGAAGTGGCCAGCGGCGTTGAATACTGGAATCATTTCCGCTATACAAGCCAGGTGCAAGACAAAGTTGCCGATGTGCATGGAGAATATGAAGAGTTTGAGTAGGCCGACCAACATGATGTACTGCACCCACAGCTTGGCAGGTCGGCTCCTCTCAGCAGCCTCTGCTAACATCTCTTGGACACGTTTGCTGAATGCAACCACCTGCTCATCAACTGCCACTATAGTCTGGTCCTGCGAGTCCCGAGCTGACTCGAGAAGCCTCTTAAAGTGACTGGTGTCACCCGATTATAGTAACGAAAACAAAATAAATGCATGTTTTGATGACTTTATGATACTTTAGTGGTGTTCATTAGATCGGGCAAGGTTGAAAACTCCACCATAATCAGTAACATTTGCTTACTACCTCAAGTGTTTAAGAAGGTACAGCTAAAAACTGGTTTATGGCCTCTCGGACGCCATCATGAATTCTACGGTTAGCTCAAGGAGGATTCTTGGGGACTTTTAGTATGTTATTCGAGACACTTTCAGGGATCTGTGGTGCAAAAATCAGCTTTTTGTTTTCGAGTTTAAGGTTCGATGGTATTTTGGCCTAAAACTCCTGGACTACATCGTTAATTTGTCAGTTCGAAATACCATTATTACTTCCGACTAAAAAAAAATTCGAGGCATTCTCTGTTTTACAGACATTATTTCTTGGAATATATTTGCGTTAACTAGACATTGCGGCTAGTTACGTAATGTAACAGTTGGACGGAAGCACATGGTAATGCAAAGGGCGGTTAAAATTGATTATTGCGGCGTCACATGTAAATGTATTATTGGGCTATGTTTTATAGCCACACGTTTGGAAAAAGATTATGTGCATAGCAATACGTAATTGCCATAACCTGATTTACATTTGTATTGAGTTTATATATTCGAAGGCGGAAGTTTATACATAGTATTTATAGGCCAATTGTTGGCATGGTTTCTTAAGTAGTTATTAGCTTAATAAATCGTATTCATAAGTTATTTATTCTGTGTCTGACATCACAAGTGCGTAACACATATACGTTTGCGTATTCACACAACATTTCATGCAAATCTCCCAAGCCGTTTTGTCGTAAGAGGGAAATGAAGTCTGTATGATACTGTTCCCGTTTGCAGATACCAGATGGGGGTACGTACAGAAGCAATACATAATATATCTAAAATGACAGAAATGTAGCAAATTGCATATAGTTTCGTAAGAAAGTAAACAAATTAATCTTATATGTATATTGTGGGAAAAATGCAATTTGTTTGCGTTTTCCTTGACATCTCCCCCTATATTTTTTTCCAATAATGATAATAGAAAGATGATATAAGTACTGCCGTACTCTGAATTTTATTATGAAAAACTTTTATTTAGATTTGGCTGTAGGAGTTTTGAATAGCTTGACTTACGCTTGAAAATGGCAGCCATGTTTAAAGATGGCGTCCAAAAAGGTAATAAGCTACGCTTCTGAATTGTCCATCACCCGTTTTCGGACACCTCAGATATCGGTGTAACTGAAAATCATAGTGGGAATTACTCCCTCAATTTGATAATCAAATCTTGTCTGGCTCATGGACTACCAAATGGCAATTGCGTTTGGGAGACATGTGGAACTCGTAGAAAAAGCAGACAAAACGGTAGCTGAATTCAGATGTCTTTTGCGCTCAATTTTACTATTACAGTATGCGGCATACATGTTAAGTCTCCTGCATTCGCCGGGGGACTCCTGGAAATCCATCAAATCCCCCGATCTCCTGGAAAGGAGAACCAATCTCCTGGATTTTCAGTGAAACCAAAACAATTTGTTTTCTATCTTATTTTCTGAACTGGGCATGGCCTAATCGGGTTTTATTTCCGGCTGACTCCAGTATGTTTTTCTCGGTCAACAGAAAGTGGTAAATACTGGTCAATACCAGTGCCAGTGTCAGTGAGTTAATTACAATCGCCATATGAATCGGCCAGACACCGAGCTAAATCTCGTGAATAGGGACGTTGGACCAAGGCCGCTCGGACAACAAAGCGAAAAGGGGTGTTTAAATTATGTCACCGTCAGTTTGCCGATCTTGTAGAACGAAATGTAATCCGTTTCAATCTATACTCAAATAGTGTCAGTCGATCCATCTACACTATGTACACATTTTATTTAATTCATGTATATATGTAACTGTTAGAAATGGAACACATTATAAATGAAAAGATGTATTTTATAACATCAAATGCTCCACCAGCAAGGCCAAAGGTCACAAATCGTAAATTCATCACGCATGCCTCCGTCACCCAGGCCATGGTAACGAACTTTGAAGAAAATACAATGCTAAGTACTGGTTCTTATACTTGTGAATATAGTATATGTTTGTAATAATGTCATAAAATATTTGTAAAAAAAAAATTTATTTACTGCCTATATGCAAGTTTCTTTGCACCATAAAATATATATTTAATGTATGAACACATATACCTAGAACATCAAATTAGTCTTCTTCTTCTTTCTACCATACCTATAGAGCCACGTACATTTTAGTTTACATATAATTTATTTAATTATTTTATGTCCACATATAATTTATTTAATGTAACACATTAAATACATATTAAAATGTTGTTATGTGCCATTGATTTAAGAGCACATGTGCAATGCATTTGGAAATAAAGCAGATCTGTGACCATTTTCATAACATGAAATACTCAGATTTACACACAATTCCATAATACCCTGAGACCCCCAATTTACGCATAAATCTCATGCATTGGCATTTCTTAAACTTAAAGTTTTATTATAACATGATTATTAATGTCTATGGAAAGTATCCTTTTTTGTTATATTTTAATCCGATTTATGTAAAAATGCCCGATTTTCTGAGACCCTCTGATTTACGTATACATGCCCGATTTTTCGAGACCCTCTGATTTACGTATAGATCTCCTGGATTGGCGTTTCTGAAACTTAAAGGAAATAACAACAAGGCATTAGCTAAAATCCGTTTTCCATGTGTACACAAAGATTAACATTGTATGTAACATTTGACAACATTAAAAAAATACGTTTGTAGACAAAATTCTATTTTAAACCCGTCTGTGTAGAAATTCCCGCAGAAAGTTGAAATTTAATGAGCTAGGCGATCACGTGGTATCGTGACGTCAATGCCGACTCGCGGCTTTGTTGACATCTATGCATCGCCATTGTTGTTCTCTCCATTCTCTTGTAACATCATGGCTAGTGGGAGTTTCGCAGAGTTTCAAGTGAAATCATACGATTTTGAGCCACTAGCGGGAACGGTTACAGCGGATGATTCGTCTAATTCCGCTCTTTCCGAGCGTTTCAGCGACGGTAGCGAAGAAGATGATGCGGAGTCGGACAGTCACAATGTAATGTTCGCTCATGCAACACCGACTGGTAAGCTTCAACTTCATTATAATGACACATATGGTGTGAAAACTGTCGACAACAACAATTGTATCGTTTTAGTACGACGTTATATTATAAAATGCGGTGTCAAAGCTGTACAGAGAGTTAGCTAGAGGTTGTAGCTAAGTAGGTCATCGGACGAAGTAATTGTAAACAGACTTGTCAAAGACAAACTTCACAAAGTTACGAACCGTCGAACGTCGTAAGCATGGTTGTCTGGTTTATGCGGATCGAGTTTAGGACGTTATAGCTACTTACGATATCACCCCTCTGGACAAAACCCACACTTTTTTAGTTGGACAGTTGTTCGCGAGATGACCATAATATCATGACATATATAATGACAGCTCTAGATTATCATTATGTCATTTATGTGGAACAATAATTTTATTACTCTGAGTCTGACACATAACAATATAGCTACTATATAATCAAAATAAACTAAAATAAACATTAAAACAACATGCAGAACAATTGAATAATTATGGTAATGGGTTATAGCCTGAAGGGTTATGTCCTAGACCTAGGGGTTTAGTGTAACCTTAGGGGTCTTATATGTGAGATGCTACCAGTGGGTATATATGTGCCCTACGATTATGTCCATAAAAATCATAAGGACATAGCATTTTTAATCACATTTTTTGTGTGACATATTTATTACAAATCCATCAAGCAAGTTTCAGAACACAGTTTTACTGGGTTGAATCATTACAAATTCATCAAGCAAGTTTCATAACACAGTGTTACTGGGATGAATCATTCCAAATGTTGGTAACTGTGTATACCTGGTAACACAATGTGAATCACCACACGGTGCACAGACAATGGTTATAAGCCAAACAACACCCATGGGAATACTTCCCCTGCAGGCAGATGAGAATATGGCTTCAGCAAATACCCATTGATAAACAAGTTATCTAGTCCATTTTGTTGATCACTTTACCTATGACATGCTAATAAATAGCATAGCTTCACATCTACAGACCAATTATTATCTTTACAGGGCAACTTCCCATTGAGCCGAGAAACTGCTGCACTACGACATTGGTTTGGCCAGTGCAGTTTCGGCAACGTGCGAAAAGATGACGAAGTGAAGACTCTGCAACCAAGAAGTACCTCTCCCTGGAAGGGCAGCAATCTTTCCTCAAGGGAGTCTTGTTTGTAACACCCTCCTCTGTGTCAGTGTACTGGTCGACATGGTCATCGCTGTCACTGTTGCTACTGTCACGACTAGTCGACTCATTGTCAGAGCAAACATACTCTGGATCTGCAGCAGATGTCACTTCCTCCCCGTTTTAGTCACTCGAGTCACTAATCGGACCAGTCAACAAACTGCACTGCACACTCGTTGACCTCACTGCTGATGTCACCTGCACAGCAACCTGCTCTGATGCACAGACTGCTTGCACTCTTCTCGTGCGAGTTGATGGCCTGATGTCAACCTGAAAGCATTTGCTGCTCCTTTTTGGAGTGGAAGCTGTGACTGACTCAGGTGTGGAATCCTCTGTATCACAGGAATCCGTACGAGAGCTCTCATATTCAGTTGCTGTATCTTCAGATGACCCATTCTTGGTCGACGGTGGACTATCTCGAGCTGCTGCCAGAATGTCAGCAAATAACTGAAATAACAAATGACCCTTATAGAATTTGCAAAAAAATAAATTGTTGTAGGTTTCTGACAAAAGCAAACAAAATCCTGTCTTTTACCATCTTGTCAGAAAGGAGTACATCCATTTGTCTAGTCATTTGCCCAGCTTCCAAGTGTGAACAGACTGCCTAGCTGTGAAAAATACAAATTAATAAATTAATTTCAAGTTGCAAGGTATGTATTGTTTATTCTATGATAAAAACATCATAAATAATTGATATCACGCTTACAGAATCTACACAGAGACATAGTTACTTTTGTTATGTTACACTTTTATACAAACAATTACCTGGAAAGTGTGACAATATATTACTTGTGAACATTTTATTTTTGGTTATAACTAATCATCTGTTAAATATACAATAGATAGGTTTGCAACTTGCATTGCATTTATTGTTATTGTTTCACAACAAATGACCATTTTCACACTTGGTAGCTGGGCAACAACCCACATCCAAATGTGAACATATTTATTATTTGATAAATTTACTTGATTTTTTTAATAACATTAAGTTAAAAATCAAATAAATTCATTAATGACATTTTGTAACATCATTAGTAGAATCCTTATCCATTGATATAGTTACTATCATAACAATATGTGACTGCAGACATGAACAATCCTGCAATACTCAATTTTATAGTCGCTATAGGAAGCCTGCTCCAGGAGTGGTGTAATAATAATAATAATACCTATTAGTAACAATAAGTTGAACAAAGCACAATATAATAACAGAAACAATGTAATAGTAACTGGCATATAATATATATACATGTTTATTAATATATGTCGCATCAAAATAGAAATTTAATTATGCTTTCTGTATCCTATTGAACTAGTTTATCCAGGTTTTATGATTGCCAACATCCATCCCATGAATAATGTGGGAGCCGAATAATGGTCCTTGGTACATTTCTGAGCTTCTGTTTAAAAAAACATCATGACTTGTGCCAGTAATTAGCAATGCACCAAGCAGTAAGGTGTAATTACACTGATTGCAATCTATTAAATTGCAGTGACATTTCTTTTGTCTTCCATTCATTCATGTTATACAGACATAAAATGAAAAATATGTTCTATCCGTAAACGTTGTTAGTAGATAATACAAGATACAATAGTTATATTTTTGTTCTAAATATTTATCTCGGTACATACTGTAGTTCCAATTCAAAATGTAATGATAATACCTTCAAATGTAATAGTATATATTGCATGATGTACATTGTCTTCGATATTCAACTGTAATAAAATGGAAACTAGGCAATAGCAATATATGACACTGTAATGTAATTCACCATAGGCCTGTGCACTGGAGTTATGAAAATACAAATCAATAAATTACTATTGAAATATTAAAAATTCTATAGTAACAAATGTAACAGTACTTGTGTGTTACAATAGTGTGTGTTATGAAAGCTGCTCTCTACTGTAAGAATTCTATAGTAACAAATGTAACAGTACTTGTGTGTTACAATAGTGTGTGTTATGTAACAGTACTTGTGTGTTACAATAGTGTGTGTTATGAAAGCTGCATCTACTGTAAGAATTCTATAGTAACAAATGTAACAGTACTTGTGTGTTACAATAGTGTGTGTTATGAAAGCTGCATCTACTGTAAGAATTATATTTATTGAAAACATTACTTTTGAAAACTTAAACATAATATATTATTAACTCGATGAATACATACTGTAATCTACAGGGTGTTCAATGTGGTAACCATTCAATATTAATAATAATTAATCACATCTACCTGCAAGGTTTACCAATTGCAATGGTGATCAGGGTGATGTTAGGCATGGGTTAATTGCATGGGTTAATTATAGTAATAATAAGTATCGGACATGTCACATCCATGTTACCCAGTTCCTGCCATTTCCACCTAGCATGCTTTAATTACCAGTAGATCAGGTTCAGATAACTATTTTAACTGGAGGGAGAATGCAGTGGGCCAGCTGGAGGTGGCTGGTGTATTTGTTATTCATAGCAGGAAAGACCTACAAAGTGCAATGTCAACTGGTAATTAATTAGATTTGATCTTTGATCAGTTGACTAGGGCAAACACTACACTTAGTTCCTCAGTCAAGTGGAGGAGTCACAACAAAGGAGTCCAATTAGCTGGATTAGCAGACAGGTGCCAAACACTGTAATAAACTGTTTCTACAGAGAATACTGATGGGGGATAATTCTTCAGCAAGTCATTGATGACATAAGACTTTAGCGAGTCATGTGTCAGAGGAGGAGATTGCCAGCAACTGGTTCCAACTATGAGAATGAGACAGACCACTTCCTAATTTTATAATTTTTGTTTTAAATATCTAACTTATGCATGGTACTTTATGTGTACATACATTTGATGTTGATCAAAATGCATGGCACTTTCATAAAGTCCAAGTATTGTCATTTAAAAAACAACAAATGTTATGTATGAAAAATAATAATTAATTTATGCAAATTCAACGTTAAATACATTTGAAAATATAATTATTCTTCCATCTGCAAATTCACATTGCAATGTTCTACATCCAAGTATTGCTTCTTACGGTTTAAAAAACTTATTATAACAGACTAACCTGACTCGGCAACGAGTATAATTAAAATAATTATTTCTTATTTGCATGTAAAAGTAAATAGATTAATTAAATGCATAACTAACAAATTAGCATCAATTAATTTGCTGACGTTTTTGTTTTATTGCCTTACATTCCTGTAACCATGATAATGATAAAAACAGTCACCTGAATCGATTTGATTACACTATCAAATTTTCCACAAAACTGAGTATATGTAGATTTATTATAGTAGTATCGTGCATAACTACAACATTTAGAATATAAGATACTTAGGAAGAGTTCCGTGATATGATTGGAACCAATGGGATACAATGACAATAAGTTGAATAACTTATTTTGACACTTGACACACACGAGACCGTCCAGTCCAGGCATTATACTAGACCTACAGAATAATAATAGTAGATATAACATGTAAGAATTACCTTGATTCGTTGCCGCTTTCGGTAAGCAGACCTCGTAAATTCACCACTCGTCGAAGGAACCTGGTACCCCAAAGAAGCCATGGGTGTAGTTGCTGAGCCGGCTGTAGTGACAGCGGCAGCGGAGCCTGCAGCGGCGACTGCGGCACTGGAACAACGCTTGCGAGACCCGCTTGCCTTCGACTCGGGCAAAGCGGCCGTCGATCCTGCCCGTGCCGACGCCTGTCTTCTGCGGATTGACGGCATCAATGCAGCTTCTACTGCCGGGAATATTGTTGGGACTGCATCGCTTTTCAACGATATTCGAGCACCAGGATATCCAAGGGTTGCCAACATCTCCGGATCGCGATCAAAACAGCTTTTCTCAAAATGAGCGGAGCAAAGCCGGCTGTGTTTCTTCATTAAAACTGGATCCGTAGGGAACCGAAAAAAATGGTGTGTTGCTGTATGTTTAGAAGAGTTTGCATTACAACCGAATGCCGCACAATGAACCATGATGATATTCGCATTACACAGCCACCTCTGCTGTCATATTGCTGAGAATGAATGTAAACAAGCGGTCGCTGTATCGGCAGAGTCAACTCTGACGTCACATCTCGGCATCCCGAAAAGCGCGCAAAAAATATGCATATTCGAAAATGTCCGGATGTACAGCATAAAATGTGGAATTTTTTATTCTTCGATTTTTGGGGATTTTTTTGGCTTGGTGGACATGGAAATATATAGCAGGATCTAATTTAATATGAATTCAAGCAATATATGTTTTTATTCCCTTTAACATGTATGTATGCGCCCACAATAAATCAGACTGCTGGTGTGGCTTATGTTGAATTTCTGGTTTATCACGATGGTGGGAGTAAATCCGTGCATCTTAATGACACTACGTCACTAGTTGGCACTATAAAAAAAAAACGTGCATCCTATTCGCTAGTCGGCATATGTGTTGAATCCGGACCCTTTTGAAGCCCAAATAGCGACCCGGTTTGCGCTAGTCTGTGCCGCAGCGGTCGTGCGTTGCCGCATCGGGCTCGTAAAATGAGCGATACAGCAGCGTATGTTGATACAAACCATGGCGCTATTTACGCCTCAAAAGTTCGCTAACTATTAAGACGCAATATTCTTAAATGTAAATATGCCTAGGATAATGCTGAATGGTGGAACTAACACAATGAAGTATCAAAGTTAGGTAAAACTCAAGTTATAACGGCGAAATCGAGCTGGATCCGGATTCGCCACAAGTGCCAACTAATCTATTGACTATTCAACTATTGTTCTAATAGATTATATATATATATATATAATGTATTTATATATATATATATATAATGTATTTATATATATATAAATACATTATATATATATAATTCTGTAAAATGTATAATCTATTAGAACAATAGTTGAATAGTCAATAGACTATATATATATATACACACACACACACACACACAAAACAACTTACACTGTTTTATAAAAAGGACAATTTGAGCAACTTTCTTGAGATTAATAGAAACATACTTTTGTGGGATTCCAGAAATGACTGTTTAATTAATTGCATAGCATGTTAGCAACACATATTATAATCTTTGGAACAGAAGCCACCAATCTAACATAATAATAATTATGATATGGTAATCATTTAAAGGTGATCAGTGGGAATGTCTTCAGATGATACCACTGTCACTGATTCCATCAGCATGGTAGGGTTAGGGCAAGAGAAACATTACCACAACCTAGGATCAGTGGTCAAGTGGAAACCACAACTCAACACTATGAAACAATCATGATTACTGACTTTTATTGATCATGATTACTACATTACTACATTTACAAGTTTTTAAGAGTAAAGGTAAAAACATACCCCAGAATGCACCATTTTAAGCTAGTTTAAAAAAATCCAGGGGGCAGTCCCCGGACCCCCTAGCATCGCTTCGCGCCTGCGGCGCTCGCATAATCCAACCCTATCACCTCGCCCATCATTTTACCCAGGGGAAACACTGATCTACAATGCAGCGATAACTACATTTAGCAGGAGAGAAAGGTCAAACCTAGATTGGTTGAACGCTAACCTACATGACTGTGATCGTACCGGTTATTGAAGACAAACGAGATAGTGCAGTCGGAAGGTATGCCCCCCCCCCATGCACCCAGTGGATTTCTGAATGAAACTTACTTTTTTTGCAATTCCGAATGTGTCTAGTATACAGATTTGGATGTTCCCATTTCCAAACAATATCCGAAGGGGGTCCGTTCGGCGGCCATCTTGGATTTTGTCACGCGCGACTGGTAAAATCAAGGATACCCATAACTTTTGAACCATTCACCAATCAACTGGCACGCACTGACCGGGTGCGATACAACTGGATACATACAAGGAATGAGGGAAAAGGTATACTTCGCATAATTCCTTGCATCAAGTTCCACTGTACTTGCTGCACTGGTTGGGTTTGGAGAAGGAGCAGAACCGTCCGCTGAAGTGGTTAAAGGCTATGAAGAGTTCTTGTGCGCACTATCCTGTTCTAGACAACTCCACATCACACAGGCGAAGGACCTCAGGTGGCACCTCTTCAAACTACTGAAGTCTGAACAAGGACAAACTCCCACCTACCCATGGTGCATGGTTGGAATATATAAGGCGAGCACATGTACAGGCGAGTGTTTGGTCACAGGACGTGGTCCTAGACCCATTCATCCCCAACCCTCTGGAGCTTGGATGGCAGCAGTAAGGTGGTCGACTGGTGCCAGTGCTGAGCAAGGAAGCACCAGCTCCAGATGCAGTTTTGCAGCTGACGCGGTGCAGCTGTGCATCCACATAAAGGACATGCTCAGGCAGGTGCTCTTGCAGACACCACAATCTTGTCTACACCGAGCTCTGCGACTGCGTGGCAGATGAGGACATATGTCACAGCACACAACCCACTGGAATTGGACAAAATGAGGAAGAGGAGTAATGTAAGGAACAAGGACTCATGTGTACATTTATGTGGCTTGAACTGGGAAACGGTGTTTCAATATAGTATTGACTGATGTTTGACCGGTGTTTGCACAATTCTTAATGTGACACTTTGTCCATTGGAAATTCAAACGCTCATTTTTGAGACTCCGTGTGCTGGTATTTGTAGTGAATAATTATACATTAATAGCTTTAACTGCATAATATTACTACACATGGACTCGTGATTATATGGAAACAGACTCTCAGTGTGGATTGGATCCTCCTGGTCATTTTAAGGGGTCACATGGTATGCTTACTAAAGAAACAAAATATTTCTGGTCAAATATTATCGGTTTTTCCCCACCAATGTTTATTTTGTGCCACAAATTACCCTGGGACCATACAGAAAAACTGGCAACAACATAACAACAACATTTGTTCACATCAGTTATTTATTTTAGATGAAACTAACACAGTTGCAAAGATTCTATATAAAAATGTTTTTTTTTACATTGAACGACGGACTATAATTTTATCTCAACTTTGTCTAATATTATCAAGCCTGAATCTTTATCTTTGAGTCACGTTTCTGTAGGGTCATTTTCTATAATGCAGTGGTAGTATTATAATATTCTTGTGGAAATTTCTTTTTTCGTTTTCAAGATGGGATTATTCTTAAGAAGCATTTATTACGAAATAGTCAGAGACATCTGCGTTTAAGCCAGCGTTATTACGAGACTTCTGGTTGTCTGTGTTCATGCATAGCGATTATCCCGTCAAAGTCCCGACGTTCGTACATAGTCCGAGACAACGCTCATTGTTTCGTTTCATGCATAGCACCCCAGGAGAGATGCTCACAGACCGAGATCAACAGATGGAGCGATGGGTTGAACATTATTCAGAACTATACTCCCGAGAAACAGTCGTTACTGACTCTGCCCTTCAACGTCATCAATGACTTGCCTATGATGGAGGCGCTGGACAATGAGCCCTCGATCGAAGATCTGAGCAAAGCTATCAACTCCTTCTCTTGCGGTAAGGCACCAGGAAGTGACAGCATACCACCAGAAGTGATCAAGTATGGGAAGCCCGCCTCCTACAGCAACTCCATCACCTGCTCTGTCTCTGCTGGAATGAAGGAGCAGTACTTTAAGAAATGCGGCATGCTACAGTTGTCACCTTGTACAAGAACAAAAGCTACCGCAGTGACTGCAACAACTATAGAAGCATATCATTATTGAGTATTATGGGAAAGGCCTTTGCCCGGCTCTTGCTAATCAGACTTCAGAAACTTGCTTCTCGTGTTTCCCCAGAATCCCAATGCTGATTCAGAGCAGGGTGCTCCACCATCGACATGTCTTCTCAGTACGCCAACTCCAGGAAAAGTGCCGAGAGCAGGGAATGCCCCTGTACATGACGTTCATCGACCTGACTGAGACTTTTGATCTTGTCAGCCTGCTTGCCGCCTGCTTGAGAAGATCGGCTGCGGTCCTATGCTACGCAGCAAGGTGGTTTCCTTTCATGAGAACATGAACGGCACAGTTGTGTATGAAAGTTCGACGTCGGAACCCTTTCCCGTCTGCAGTGGACTCAAGCAAGGCTGCGTCCTCGTCCTAACGCTGTTTGGAATCTTCTTCTCACTCCTGCTGTCCTATACCGTCGACTCTTCCTTAAACGGCATTTACCCGCACACCAGATCTGACGGAAAGCTGTTCAACCTGGCACATCTGCATGCCAAAACAAATGTGACAGAGGTGTGCGTCAGGGAACTGCTGTTTGCGGATGATGCAGCACTAATTTCTCACTCAAGAGAGGCCCCCCAGAGGCTGGTTAATCGCTTTGCACACGCCTGCAGAGAGTTTGGACTCGCAGTCAGCCTGAAGAAGACGAACGTCATTGCGAGGGATGCTAGCCAAGTCCCCTCTATCAACATCAGGACTTCACCTACCTCGGGTCAAACATCCCCAACAACCTATCGCTGGACACTGAGATAAACAGGCGCATCAGAAAAGCAGCAGTCACTATGGCCAAGCTGTCCAAAAGAGTATAGGAAAACAAGATGTTCACTGAGAATACCAAGATGAGAGTCTACCAGGCCTGTGTGCTGAGCACCCTCCTCCTCGGCAGCGAATCGTGGACCACCTATACATGCGCCAGGAGCGCCGCCTCAACACCTTCCACATGCGGTGCCTCAAGCGCATCTTCGGTATCACCTGCCAGGACCGTGTCCCCTACAACAACATACTGGAACGTGCTAGGATCCCCAGCATGTACTCACTCTGAGCCCGAGACGTCTCCGCTGGCTGGACCGTCACTCTCGAATCGGACTGCACAGCCATAGCGGACGCTACCACATCTACAGAAACTGAAAACAAGGTGCATTAACATAGTCTCTCGAGACTCCGCTCTGCCTAGGGCCTACTATTAGGATTATTCACAGACTATCAAAGTTCAACCGGACTACAGGTAGAGGTTTGACTTTAATCAAACCGTTTTGAAAAAAGTTTCAAAACGGTTTGATTAAAAATAATAAGTTATTGGTGTAAGAAGAAAGGATCCTACTTACTGGTTTCACGCGAACACGACACGCCCATCTTGAAGGAACAGGAACACACCGCTCAACCCTGCAAGATTGACATAAAGCTGAAGAACCCTTTGTGCAAATGATCACGCCTGCACGCACGCACGCACGCACACAAACACACTCACACAGGGAGGGGGGGGAAGAGAATTGAGAGAATTACATATAAACGTGGACGTACGTTTCGTTATGTAGTGGCTACTAAGAAACATTCAGCTTTTACGACGCGTGCATTTAACAAAGTGGCCTGCTGCCGTATAACGCTATGTGCTAAAATCGCGACGTTTGGTCGTAAGTTATAATAATTAATAAATGATAAAGCGTGTAGATTGATAATTGCGACGGCTAAATATAACATTCTTTATATATGCTGTTGCTATGTGTTTATTTGCCGGAGGATTGACCAAATATGAAAGCCAAATCGTCATGAAGGCTGGCGGCCAAACTTCGAATTAAGCTAGGCCCTAGGGGAGACCGGGGTTGGTTGTCACACGGGTTGGTTGTCACAATGTCTCTGGTGCTTCCCATAGATGGCGAGAGCATCCAGAATTGTCACTGTAGTGATCGTTTAGTAGCCATGAACCCCATTCGTATTTTTTGTTCCCCGATTCAATATCGACGAGTTGGCGACATGTTTTTGTTTTTTCCAGGTTATTAGTAAAATCTTGTTATGTTAAGTCCTATTTATGATGTAGCACCGAGTAGTATTTAGTTTTGCTTGAAGAGATTGTCATGTGGAATAGGACCGATTGTGAACTCTCAAATGTCTTGCGGAAAACGCCGGATTAGGGCCGTCGATCGGGCTTGTGCGAAGCATACACCTGCCGACTGACGCAACATTTAGGGGGCAGTCGGCAATAACGCCGACTAGTCGGAAGTTGTGCGTTGAGTTGTCACGTCGCGTCGCATTAGACGGACCTCGGGTTGAACGCTGTCGTCTACGGCCCTGACGGATTCTATACGGTAAACCATCCGTACAACTAAATTATATCATTAAGACCTACTCACTGCAGAATAGACACATTTATCAGTTAAATAGGGCCTACACAGCAGCTGGCACACGTCACAGAAGTGACGGTCGGTAAATCGGAACAACATACTCATTGCCAATAATTAATATATACACTGTATATGTAGAATGAATAGTTAATGTGATCAGCATCTGTCACGCAACGTTATGGGTGCGTATATTTAGGCATGGGGCATTTTCTACATAACTGACAATAATAAGCATATAAATGTCTCCTTTTCGAGTATTTTGTGGTCGGCCATTTTACACATAAATATCACCAAAAAACTTTATAATATACACAGTTCAGGTTCGCCCGGAATCATCTAAGAAATGTTTCCCTTTGTTTGTTGAGTAGGTTCTAAACTACTCGTGAAGAAACGATCGCTTACCGTGCGAGTATTCGGTACGTCGAGTCTCGTCTATGTCGGGGTAACGAAAGCGAAGCGTCGTTCGACGTGGAAGTAGGCCTTCGTCCGATCAGGCGGATTTGTTTCACGTTGTCTCTAAGCAGCGTGTCGCTTAGAGACAACGTCGTCACGAAGTTGACCAAGAATAAGATTACAGTGTATGCCGAAGAATCGATCTTAGCGCGCCTTCAAATAATCGAAAACTATTTGTTAGTGTGATCATTATCTGTCACGCAGTACCATTCACACAATAATTTGGCTTATTGTTGAGTGTAATGAACCACAACCCGCGTGTGTACATTCTGTTGTATAGCAATGCATGTTCTAGAGGCATCTAGGCGTGTCTGGGGAGTGTTGGCCCCCCTAGACATTTGGAATTTTGCATGCCCGTAGACGTTTTTAAATGGGGCCACGTGACCATTTGAAATGTCCCCGTCTTCAGATGTCACAAGTGGAGCCGAAACAGCGGAAGGTGAAGTTATGGCGTCGTGGGAGCGAAACATTTTGTACACCATTTGGTTCAGCCGCCAGTGGAATTTGTGCCCCCCCCATACTACCCTCTCTGGACACGCCCCTGCTAAGTGTACATGTGTCTCAGTGTAGAATGAATGTACAACTATGTGTGTTCATCAGCCAAGTCTAAGCCCGCAGCGCACTAGCCGATGTTTCGACGTCCGACAAATAATCTCCACTTGTCGGCTAGTGTGCTGCGGATTCAGACAAGATCGGGCTTGTCGAACAATATCTGACAGTGCTAGATCTCGGGACGTCCTGGCGGACCTTGTCGGCTAGTGTGCTGCGGACCATGACAACTTGTTGGGGTTATGACACAGTTGAACTTCCTGTTTGGTTACAGGAGTAGTCAGATTTCCCGGTGTGATTGTAGATGCTGTTGACAGTAAAATGGTGTATTTTTAGCCGATTTTACTAAGCGGAAGGGTATTTGGCAGCAATTTGGCTAATTGACCCTTTAGCCGGATTACTGCCTGCACCCAATCGTAAATATTGACGGGTGTCACACATACAGGCATTTTACGAGAGGTGAGAAGTTTAAGAAATGCTCTAGATAGCTATTTTTAGCTCATGTCCAGAATAGGCCTGTTCGCTGTGGCGGGTCATACATTGATTAAACATGCTCTAGATAGCTATTTTTAGCTCATGTCCACAATAGGCCCGTTCGCTGTGGCGGGTGGTACATTTGCATTGTTTTTCTGAAACTATGGACCTTGATATGGAACAAAGTGTGCCTAAGCAGTGATTTGACCGTGCCAGTATTCAATGTTATTTGTGGACTAGAGAACGAGAGATCGTAGGCAGGGAGTCGGACTAGAGAACAAGAGATCGTAGGCAGGGAGTCGGACTAGAGAACAAGAGATCGTAAGCAGGGAGTCGGACTAGAGAACAAGAGATCGTAAGCAGGGAGTCGGACTAGAGAACAAGAGATCGTAGGCAGGGAGTCGGACTAGAGAACAAGAGATCGTAGGCAGGGAGTCGGACTAGAGAACAAGAGATCGTAAGCAGGGAGTCGGACTAGAGAACAAGAGATCGTAAGCAGGGAGTCGGACTAGAGAACAAGAGATCGTAGGCAGGGAGTCGGACTAGAAAACGAAATCGTAGGCAGGGAGTCGGACTAGAGAACAAGAGATCTGGATAAGATAATACAAAGACAACATAAGTTGAGGTGGGAGTGAGAACCGATTCACATGTAAAATATGCAGGACTGTGGTGTCGCCACCTAGCGGTAGTCATCTGATGAAGGAAGCAGAAAGCGGATGAAAGGTCACAGAATAAAATGGGGAAAATTTACTGTGAAATACGTACACAGAGAAAGTAATTGTTGGATGGCTTGAGCACGTGCAGCGGAAATGTGTAATATTTTCCACTGATCTAATACTAAATTGGATATATATATATATATATATATACGGATGACTGAAAACTTACGTTAACATTTTGCATTGACAACAGTGGCTGGATTCAGTTTTACTGGTGAATCTGTTATCGACATCAAAGTGTAGTTTTAACCAGGAGATCACACATGAGGTGTGATGCAGGCAATTGACCAGAATGAAGCAGCTAAACAAGCACTGTCTGACGAGACAGAAGCTGCCACTCCGTGCTACAGGACGCAGTAAATCAACACAGAATACAAACTACCGTTTTAATATTGCATATGTATTATGCACAATCTCAACTTTGAGCAGGATGAAAGATCAGGTAATAGTTATCATTACAAAAGATCTCGGTCTCTTTCGCATACACACTGCACATGCACACAGAATACACACACACACAAGGCAATGCAGCATTCACTGCTATATGAAACAATGTTCTACGTTTGAATAATTCCTTCAAACGTTTCGCCAACAACACAAGACGTACAACTTTCTCTGATTTAGTCATTTCAACAATCACAATTCTGTACCCGCCATAACCACTCGATAAGGAACTCTGTTGAGTTTGTATCAAAGCACTTAATACAGACCCATTTGTTTGATTTACCTTCTTTTCAAAACTGGTCCTGTCTTCATTTATAACTGCAGTTCAAAATTTTTGTTACTCTCTCTCCAAAGTGCCGATCACCCTGACCAAGATGCTTATTACCCTTTTCAATGTTCTGAATTGTCTATGGGTAGAATATTTTATTATCATTGATCTAGTCTGCACCATCTTGCTATTGTAATCATAGTGTTTATGATAACAGTAATTCATGTCACAATTTCTTTGTACCTTTGGCATCCACCTTTAAACCACCAGGACTGAACAAAAACTAGACCACAACACCACCTGGTGGTGAACTACACATTGTCACTAAGCGCTGATGAAGGCAAGACCATTACTTGAAAAGTACACAGTTCATCAAACAAATTTATTTGCGTAAAAAAATCACTGATTCAATATATCAATAAACTGCTGCTGCTTCAAGGCTGGTCATGGGCTAATAGCTCTGTCTATCACTTGTGATGCCTCAGTCAGCCAACATGGCAGTCTGAGCCCATGGTATCAATCGTAACATAGCAGCCTGAGCCCATGGTGTCAGTCAGCTAACATGGCGGTCTGAGCCCATGACCTCAGTCAGCTAACGCCGCCTGAGCGCGGGGCGTCAGACGTCGTATCCGCCCACGACTGCTGACGCTCAGTCCAGGAATACTGTCGTCATTGTCGGACGTCACTGAGTTGTGGTCAGCATCGTGGTCACTGCCCTCGCCGTACATCACGGTGCGACGGCCCTGGTTCCTAGTCCTCACTGCCCGACTACTGTCGTGACTCTGCCGACTGGCACGGAATGTCTGCAAGGCAAGCTGCCTGTCGGTCACAGTCCTGTGGCTGCTCTCCACCGTACGCATGTTGTAGCGCGTCGATGATGCTGGCGACTCTTCGATGTCTGTCGTGTCACCACTCTCCGATGCAGTGCCACTGCCCGACGTGGCATCGTCGATGTGATTGTTTGTTTTTGTGGGTAGTGGTGTCCGCGTGTCTTCCTCGGTGTCGCTGTTGTCGGAGCTGCTGTCGGCCGAGGATTGAGCATTGTAGCAGCGCCGCTTGATTGAACCCGTCGCACACCGCGTACTGTACAGCTTGGACCGGCCATTCTCCTGCCTGGGCCGGGACCGACCTACAACAGCAGAACAAGTAGAGAGAGTTCTCACTGGACAAGTCACCTATAACAATAGAGCAAGTAGAGAGAATTAGAGGGAGAGGGAGAGGGAGAGAGAGATGGGGAGAGAGGGAGGGAGTGAGGGAAGGAGGGAGAGAGGGAGGGAGAGAGACAGGGAAAGAGAGAGGGAGGGAAGGAGGGAGAGAGAGAGAAAGAAAGAAAGAGACGGGGAGAGAGACAAGGAAGGAAACAGAGAGGGAGAGTGAGAGGGGGAGGGAGAGACACACACAGAGAAAGAAAGAGTGAGAGAAAGAGAGAGGAAGAGAAAGAGAGATTGAAGGGAGAGAGACAGATAGTGAGAGAAAGAGAAACAGAGAGAGAGGGAGAGAGAGAGGGAGGGAGGGAGAAAGGGAAAGAGAAAGACGGAGAAAGGGAGAGAGAAACAGAGCGAGGGGGGGGAGAGAGAGAGAAATGACCTACAACAACAGACCAAGTTTGAAGTAACACGCGATGTTACTAATGCCATATGTATAAGATGGTGAATTCGGTGGTGCCACAGTTGAAACAGTCAAACATACACAAGTGGCACCAGATGGCACCACCTTCTTACTGATTTCACACTTGTATGAGAAACAAATGTTGGAGTAACGTTAATGGTGGGGTGCAGTAGCAGGGTTCGAACCCTGTGCTGCGGTGTCGAACCATGGGAAAGTTTGTTTACTCTACATTGCTCATGTGTATGAATGAGTACCCGGCTAAAGACATTGGTGGATAGTTGTGTACAAATAGTCTTTGCGCTTCAATTACAGAGTGGCTGAATGCTTCCCAGAAGAGTCGAGATGGTGTTCGACTGAAGTGGTCTGCCAGGGAGGAAAGTGCTTTGAGCAGTCCTATTCTGTAACTCTTTTTAAACGATAACATTTCTATCTGCAGGAAGGCCAATCATAGTGTATGTATGTATATGTATTT
The DNA here is from genome assembly GCA_020002185.1 of Paraescarpia echinospica. Lineage (NCBI taxonomy): Eukaryota > Metazoa > Annelida > Polychaeta > Sabellida > Siboglinidae > Paraescarpia > Paraescarpia echinospica. The sequence continues at coordinate 57,212,648 of CM034542.1, forward strand.
TCTGCAATACTTACTAGATGATTTCTTTACTAACGACTTCTTTTTAGGAGACGGTCGTATCCGTCGTCGCACCTCAAAGTCCGACTGTTCCTTTTCCTCTGTATCCTCATCACTTGCCGAATCATCCTCCCCAATTCCTGCCTCCCAGTGGGCCCGCTTCACGCCTGAGTAAATACGTCACACACCACTGAACACACATCACAATTCACTGAACATGCCACACTCCACTGAACACATGTCCCACTTCACTGAACATATCATGCTTCACCTCACACCTCACTGAACATGTCACATTTTAATGAACACACCACATCAGTGAATACGTCGCACTTCAATGAATATGCCACACTTCACTGACTGTCATATTTCACTGAACACATCATACTCCATTGAACACTTCACTGAACATGTCACACTTAATATATGTATCAATTAAAATAAATTAAAATATTAACAACATTTCTAAACATCAGGGAAAAAAATTGAAATAATCGTCAGATTTCATTCTACATTTTTATTATTTACATATTATATCTAAACAAGATCTAACGAGAAAAAACACAAATGAATTGGTAATACAACTACAAAATGTGGGTAATTTGTACACAAAAATAAAAACTTATTGAATGACACGATGCCCAATTAGATGGCAATCACAATTAGAAACAAAATATACTGGTATCACACAAACTCTTGTCTACTGAAATGTGTATAACTCAGTTACTACCAAAACTAAAGAAAATATGTATACACCATTGAAATCGTCAATGAATTGGCATTCTTATATATACAGAAATATCCATCCATGGATTTGGTTCATCTGCTTTATGACCACGGCAGCTTTTCGAGCCAGCAGTCACTGTCACTGCTGTCACTCTCTTCTACAGCACTACTCCTGTCTCCACTGTCACTGCTGTCATTCTCTTCTACAGCACTACTCCTGTCTTCACTGTCACTGCTGTCACTCTCTTCTACAGCACTACTACTGTCTTCACTGTCACTGCTGTCACTCTCTTCTACAGCACTACTACTGTCTTCACTGTCACTCTCTTCTACAGCACTACTACTGTCTTCACTGTCACTGCTGTAACTCTCTTCTACAGCACTACTCCTGTCTTCAGTGTCACTGCTGTCACTATCGTCTACAGCACTACTCCTGTCTTCACTGTCACTGCTGTAACTCTCTTCTACAGCACTACTCCTGTCTTCACTGTCACTGCTGTCACTCTCTTCTAAGGCATTACTCCTGTCTTCAGTGTCACTGCTGTCACTCTCTTCTACAGCACTACTACTGTCTTCACTGTCACTCTCTTCTACAGCACTACTACTGTCTTCACTGTCACTGCTGTCACTCTCTTCTACAGCACTACTACTGTCTTCACTGTCACTCTCTTCTACAGCACTACTACTGTCTTCACTGTCACTGCTGTCACTCTCTTCTACAGCACTACTACTGTCTTCACTGTCACTGCTGTCACTCTCTTCTACAGCACTACTACTGTCTTCACTGTCACTGCTATCATTCTCTTCTACAGCACTATTCCTGTCTTCACTGTCACTGCTGTCACTCTCTTCTACAGCACTACTCCTGTCTTCACTGTCACTGCTGTCACTCTCTTCTACAGCACTACTCCTGTCTCCACTGTCACTGCTGTCACTCTCTTCTACAGCACTACTACTGTCTTCACTGTCACTGCTATCACTCTCTTCTACAGCACTACTCCTGTCTTCACTGTCACTGCTGTCACTCTCTTCTACAGCACTACTCCTGTCTTCACTGTCACTGCTGTCACTCTCTTCTACAGCACTACTCCTGTCTCCACTGTCGCTGCTGTCACTCTCTTCTACAGCACTACTCCTGTCTTCACTGTCACTGCTGTCACTCTCTTCTACAGCACTACTCCTGTCTTCACGGTCACTGCTGTCACTCTCTTCTACAGCACTACTGTCTTCCTCTGAATCAGCTGCATTGTCAGCATTCCACTGTTCAAGCAATGACAATGCTTCTTCAGCGGAATATCATCGGTGACTTTATCCAACCGGTTACTCCACCACCTTGAGATGGTACAACACTCTGCGGCCAGAGTCGTATTACGTATTAGGCGGGGCGATCGACAGAGCATCACTGCAGCACTGAGTAGCCTGCACTGGCTGCCGGTGAAGTGGCGCATTCAGTATAAGTTACTCGTGCTTGTGTTCACCACCCTTCATGACAAGACGCCGGCCTACCTCGCGTCATTGATTTCACCATACGTGCCGCGCCGCGCACTTCGATCAACTGACTGTGGACTATTAACTGTACCGCGGCACAACCTTCAGCAGTACGGCCGTCGCTCATTGTCATGTGCAGGACCGACCCTCTAGAATGCGTTGCCAGAAGATTTATGACTGATACAGTGCATAGACACATTTAAAGCTCGTCTTAAAACACACTATTTTAAACGCTTTTAAAGTTTAGCCGTCATAATTTTATACTTTAGTCGTCATACCCCATATTTATTTTATCTGAAATTTTAATTGAAAATAAAAATGTATTACTGTAGTTATTTATTAATTAACTAATATCTATATATTTATAATATATTTATCTCGCAATTTACTATATAGTTGTTTTATATAGTTATGCATTTATATATATACTTATTTTTACTACGGATGATATATAATATAATTTACATCAATATCATCTTTGATTTAATTTCTCTAGTTCAGTTTTGTATTTACGTTTTACTTGTATTATTATTATTATATTTATTTCTTATAATTTCTAACGACTATTGTCAACACTACTGAACAGAGTTCTACTTTGGATTTTAGTGTATAAATAAAGTTATTATTATTATTATCTACTGGGTGCCACCATTTTTGTTAATGCCTGCTAGTTTACTGATTACATGTCTCTGTAAACCGGTTAATGAATGCAAAACTATTTGGCCAATAGTGATGTGTTTTGTGGTCATGATTGTTTGAATGATGTGACATGCTATTTCATTAGATAATATTTATAGTGCTAATATAAACAAATTTTCATGACCACCTCACCAAACCGAGTGGCATACCGTGCGCACATGCATGTTACCCAAGTGAAAGAGTTAACAGCCTAGACCTTGCCAACAACCAACCGTTTCTAAGCGAGCCATTCCTCAGCTGAGTACCAGTGCTGCCAACACTGTTTACTGTGCGAGATCGGGTGCTGCGATGTGGTCCGGCCACTACCTCAAGAGGGCGCTCATAGCCCGACGTCGACGGCTCATTTAGTTGCGATGAGGCAGTACTTTGGTTTGTAGCTCCTGATGATAACCTGCATATGGTGAACACAATCACGTGAGTTAATAACCTATGTGTGGATAACACAATCATGTGAGTTAATAACCTATATGTGGATAACACAATCATGTGAGTTGATAACCTGTGTGGATAACAATCATGTGAGTTAATAACCTATGTATGGATAACACAATCATGTGAGCCAGTAACCTATGTGTGGATAACAATCTTGTGAGTTGATAACCTATGTGTGGATAACACAATCATGTCAGTTAGTAACCTATGTGTGGCTAACACAATCATGTGAGTTGTGTGGTAAACAAAGTAGAAAATACTCAACTTTATGAAGTTATAAAATATTTAATTATCTATTCTGAACTGCCAAAAAACGTGTACACTCTGAAGAACGATGTAGGTACTGAATAACATTTGTACCTTCGTGTGTCACCACGTTTTGCATATTTCTTTGCTGTTTTCCAACTAGCAAACACATCCTTGATTTGTTCCTCGAACATTGCTGCGAGTCTCAGAGTCATCCCACTGATCTGTAACAAACACAGTCATTGGATGTGTAACAAACACAGTCAAGTGATGTGTAAGATGTCAGTCAAGTGATGTGTAAGATGTCAGTCATGTGATGTGTAACATGTCAGTCATGTGATGTGTAACATGTCAGTCATGTGATATGTAACATGTCAGTCATATGATGTGTAACATGTCAGTCATATGCTGTGTAACATGTCAGTCATGAGATGTGTAACATGTCAGTCATATGATGTGTAACATGTCAGTCATATGATGTGTAACATGTCAGTCATGTGATATGTAACATGTCAGTCATGTGATGTGTAACATGTCAGTCATGTGATGTGTAACATGTCAGTCATATGATGCGTAACATGTCAGTCATATGATGCGTAACATGTCAGTCATATGATGCGTAACATGTCAGTCATATGATGCGTAACATGTTAGTCATGTGAGGTGTAACATGTCAGTCATGTGATGTGTAACATGTCAGTCATGTGATGTGTAACATGTCAGTCATGTGATGTGTAACATATCAGTCATGTGATGTGTAACATATCAGTCATGTGATGTGTAACATGTCACTCATGTGATGTGTAACATGTCAGTCATGTGATGTGTAACATGTCAGTGATGTGTAACATGTCAGTGATGCGTAACATGTCAGTCATATGATGCGTAACATGTCAGTCATATGATGCGTAACATGTCAGTCATATGATGTGTAACATGTCAGTCATGTGATGTGTAACATGTCAGTCATGTGATGTGTAACATGTCAGTCATATGATGTGTAACATGTCAGTCATATGATGTGTAACATGTCAGTCTTGTGATATGTAACATGTCAGTGATGTGTAACATGTCAGTGATGCGTAACATGTCAGTCATATGATGCGTAACATGTCAGTCATATGATGCGTAACATGTCAGTCATATGATGTGTAACATGTCAGTCATATGATGTGTAACATGTCAGTCATGTGATGTGTAACATGTCAGTCATGTGATGTGTAACATATCAGTCATATGTGTAACATGTCAGTCATGTGATGTGTAACATGTCAGTCATGTGATGTGTAACATGTCAGTCATGTGATGTGTAACATATCAGTCATGTGATGTGTAACATGTCACTCATGTGATGTGTAACATGTCAGTCATGTGATGTGTAACATGTCAGTGATGTGTAACATGTCAGTCATATGATGCGTAACATGTCAGTCATATGATGTGTAACATGTCAGTCATGTGATGTGTAACATGTCAGTCATGTGATGTGTAACATGTCAGTCATATGATGTGTAATGCGTCCCATTAACTCTTGATCAATGTATAATAGAACTAAAGACTATAACTAAACACTGTAACTAAAGACTTTAACTAAAGACTGTAACTAAACACTGTAACTAAAGACTGTAACTAAACACTATAACTAAAGACTTTAACTAAAGACTATAACTAAAGACTGTAACTAAAGACCGTAACTAAAGACTGTAACCAAAGACTGTAACTAAACACAGTAACTAAAGACTGTAACCAAAGACTGTAACTAAAGACCGTAACTAAAGACTTTAACTAAAGACTGTAACCAAAGACTGTAACTAAACACAGTAACTAAAGACTGTAACCAAAGACTGTAACTAAAAACCGTAACTTTTTATGGGGGACTTTAACCATGGGCATATACAATGGAAATCTCTACAGAGTATGGGGAGTGAGGACCACAAGTTTTTAGTTTTAGTACAAGATAATTTCCTTTCTCAACATGTGCTAGAACCAACCAGGGGAGAGAATGTGTTAGACTTAGTATTGTCCTCACAGAAAGAATTAGTTGACAATGTCAAGATATGTGAGCCACTGGGGAGTAGTGATCACAACCAGATACATTTTACCATCAAAGTAAAATCAGAAAGGAATAGTAAAAAGCAGTATAGGAGAAATTTCCACAAAGGAAGGTATAAGGACATGAGGAAATATTTAGCAAAGATAGACTGGAATAACACACTGAAGAATAAGACAGCAACCGAATGCTAGAATATCTTAAATAGTGAAATTAAGTGCATAGTCGATAAATTTGTAACTTTCAAAAAACAAGGGAAACGGTCTAAAAAGAAACACTTATCGAAAGAAGCCATTAGAAAAATTAAGTATAAACAAATGATGTGGAAGTCATATAGATGTACTGGAAATGATGAAGACTACAACATTTATAAAGAAGCACTTAATCAAGCTACAGCTGAAATTAGAAATTCAAAGAGAAGCTATGAAAAAAAATTAGCTAGTAATATAAAACATGACAGTAAGAGTTTTTATGCGTATATTCGAAGCAAACAGAAAGTTCAGGATAAGGTCGGTCCTCTAGAAGATAGTGCTGGAAATACAATATCAGAGGGATTCTTAATGGCAGAAGACCTGAATGAGTATTTTAGTTCAGTGTTTACCAGGGAAGATATTAGTTCACTGCCAGTACCAGAGGCTAAGTTCAAGGGGGCAGATTCAGACTATTTAGGACAGTTAGTTGTAACCTCGGAAATGGTAGCTAAGAAAATAAGGGCTATGAAGGATAATAAATCACCTGGAGTGGACGGGATTCCGCCCAAACTACTATTGGAAATTGTAGAACAAATTAGCGTACCGCTTGCAACAGTTTTCAATTTGTCATTAGAAGAGGGAGTGGTTCCTTTAGAATGGAAAGAGGCAAACATTATACCGTTATTTAAAAAAGGTTCGAGAAACAAGTCAGAGAACTATAGACCAGTGAGTTTAACATCAGTGATTTGCAAATTATTAGAAAGACTAATTAAAGATCACATGGTGGATTTTCTTGTTAAACATAACTTGATAAACCCATCTCAACATGGGTTTTTAAAAGCGAGGTCATGCTTAACAAATATGTTATGTTTTTGGAAGACATCACTAGGTGGGTAGATGAGGGATCACCAGTAGATATCATCTATTTAGATTTTCAAAAAGCTTTCGACAAAGTACCACATCAAAGATTACTCCTTAAGCTAAAGGCCCATGGCATAGAAAATGGTATAATAAACTGGATAGAAAAATGGCTGAATGACAGAAGACAACGTGTAGTAGTTGATGGGGAGGCTTCAAACTGGAAATCGGTATTGAGTGGGGTACCACAGGGATCAGTACTAGGACCTATATTATTCTTAATATATATCAACGATTTGGACGATGATATAACAAGCAAGGTGTTAAAATTTGCGGATGATACAAAAGTGTTTAGAAGGATTAAAAGTGATGGAGACAGACAGCATTTACAAGATGATCTTGATAGGTTGATCAAATGGTCTGAAAAGTGGCAAATGCTGTTCAATTTTGGGAAATGTAAATGCCTCCACACAGGTCATGGGAATGAAGAGGCAAAATATAAAATGGGGGGTACTGTTCTAAGTACTACTGTAAAAGAAAAGGACTTGGGGTTAACCATTAGTGCTGATATGAAGGTTTCAGAGCAGTGCGGAATTGCAGCGTCAAAGGGAAATCAAATCCTTGGATTAATTAGGCGAAATATAGCTTATAAGAAAAAAGAATTAATAGTACCGCTGTACAAAACAATAGTGAGGCCTCATTTAGAATATTGTATACAAGCATGGAGGCCATATCGCAAGAAGGACATAGATATGCTAGAAAGAGTACAGAGGAGAGCGACTAAAATGATATCAAATCTGAGGGATCTTAGTTACGAAATACGCCTAAAAGAATGTGGTTTAACAACATTAGAGACCAGGAGATTGAGAGGAGATCACATAGAAGTGTTTAAAATATTGAATGGTTATGAAAATATTGATAGAAACATTTTTTTCTCAGTTAAGAAAAATAGAAGGACCAGAGGACATGAAGCTACATTAGTAAAGGAGCAGTGTAGATTAGATATAAGAAAGTTCTCAATCTCACAAAGGACTGTAAATGAATGGAACAGATTATCTCCTGATTGTGTTGGTGCTAGTAGCGTGAATATGTTTAAAAATAAAATCGACACACACCTTAAAAAGGCGGGATACATGTAGATAAAAAGTATTGGACTCTCGATAAGCCAAAAGGCTTCCTTGTCCACCTGCCATCCAGAGTAATTTTCTGGATGGCAATCTTGTTAAATCTTGTTAAACTAAAGACTGTAACTAAAGACTGTAACTAAAGACTTTAACTAAAGACTGTAACCAAAGACTGTAACTAAAGACCGTAACTAAAGACTAACTAAAGACTGTAACCAAAGACTGTAACTAAACACAGTAACTAAAGACTGTAACCAAAGACTGTAACTAAAGACCGTAACTAAAGACTGTAACTAAAGACTGTAACTAAAGACCGTAACTAAAGACTTTAACTAAAGACTGTAACCAAAGACTGTAACTAAAGACCATAACTAAAGACCATAACTAAAGACTGTAACTAAAGACTGTAACCAAAGACTGTAACCAAAGACTTTAACTAAAGACTGTAACTAAAGACTTTAACTAAAGACTGTAACTAAAGACTGTAACTAAAGACAGTAACTAAAGACTTTAACTAAAGACTGTAACCAAAGACTGTAACTAAAGACCGTAACTAAAGACCGTAACTAAAGACTGTAACTAAAGACCGTAACTAAAGACTGTAACTAAAGACGGTAACTAAAGACTGTAACTAAACACTGTAACTAAAGACTGTAACTAAATACTATAACTAAAGACTTTAACTAAAGACTTTAACTAAAGACTGTAACTAAAGACTGTAACTAAAGACTGTAACTAAAGACTGTAACTAAAGACTGTAACTAAAGACTGTAACTAAAGACCGTAACTAAAGACTTTAACTAAAGACTGTAATCAAAGACTGTAACTAAAGACCGTAACTAAAGACTGTAACTAAACACTGTAACTAAAGACTATAACTAAAGACCGTAACTAAAGACTTTAACTAAAGACTGTAACCAAAGACTGTAACTAAAGACCGTAACTAAAGACTGTAACTAAACACTATAACTAAACACTGTAACTAAAGACTGTAACTAAAGACTGTAACTAAAGACTGTAACCAAAGACTATAACTAAAGACTGTAACTAAAGACTGTAACTAAAGACTGTAACTAAAGACTGTAACTAAAGACCGTAACTAAAGACTTTAACTAAAGACTGTAACCAAAGACTGTAACTAAAGACCGTAACTAAAGACTGTAACTAAACACTATAACTAAACACTGTAACTAAAGACTATAACTAAAGACTGTAACTAAACACTATAACTAAAGACTGTAACTAAAGACTGTAACCAAAGACTGTAACTAAAGACTGTAACTAAACACTACAACTAAACACTAATTGTTTGATTGTTGTATTTTGCATATTTAAACATGTGTTTCTGTTAGTATTACTCTTCGTATCTTTATTGCAACAGAATTGTAGAATGTTGCACTCCAATTCCACTGATGGCACAAGCAATGGCTACATATATCCTACTTCCTCCACAAACAACTGATGGCACAATAAATGGCTACATATATCCTACTTCCTCCACAAACAACTGATGGCACAAGCAATGGCTACATATATCCTACTTCCTCCACAAACAACTGATGGCACAAACAATGGTTACATATATCATACTTCCTCCACAAACAACTGATGGCACAAGCAATGGCTACATATATCCTACTTCCTCCACAAACAACTGATGGCACAAGCAATGGCTACATATATCCTACTTCCTCCAAAAACAACTGATGACACAAGCAATGGCTACATATATCCTACGTCCTCCACAAACAACTGATGGCACAAGCCATGGCTACATATATCCTACTTCCTCCACAAACAACTGATGGCACAAGCAATGGTTACATATATCATACTTCCTCCACAAACAACTGATGGCACAAACAATGGCTACATATATCCTACTTCCTCCACAAACAACTGATGGCACAAGCCATGGCTACATATATCCTACTTCCTCCACAAACAACTGATGGCACAAGCAATGGCTACATATATCCTACTTCCTCCACAAGCAATGGCTACATATATCCTACTTCCTCCACAAACAACTGATGGCACAAGCAATGGCTACATATATCCTACTTCCTCCACAAACAACTGATGGCACAAACCATGGCTACATATATCCTACTTCCTCCACAAACAACTGATGGCACAAGCAATGGCTACATATATCCTACTTCCTCCACAAACAACTGATGGCACAATAAATGGCTACATATATCCTACTTCCTCCACAAACAACTGATGGCACAAGCAATGGCTACATATATCCTACTTCCTCCACAAACAACTGATGGCACAAACAATGGTTACATATATCATACTTCCTCCACAAACAACTGATGGCACAAGCAATGGCTACATATATCCTACTTCCTCCACAAACAACTGATGGCACAAGCAATGGCTACATATATCCTACTTCCTCCACAAACAACTGATGACACAAGCAATGGCTACATATATCCTACTTCCTCCACAAACAACTGATGGCACAAGCAATGGTTACATATATCATACTTCCTCCACAAACAACTGATGGCACAAACAATGGCTACATATATCCTACTTCCTCCACAAACAACTGATGGCAAAAGCCATGGCTACATATATCCTACTTCCTCCACAAACAACTGATGGCACAAGCAATGGCTACATATATCCTACTTCCTCCACAAGCAATGGCTACATATATCCTACTTCCTCCACAAACAACTGATGGCACAAGCCATGGCTACATATATCCTACTTCCTCCACAAACAACTGATGGCACAAGCAATGGCTACATATATCCTACTTCCTCCACAAACAACTGATGGCACAAGTAATGGCTACATATATCCTACTTCCTCCACAAGCAATGGCTACATATATCCTACTTCCTCCACAAGCAATGGCTACATATATCATACTTCCTCCACAAACAACTGATGGCACAAGCAATGGCTACATATATCCTACTTCCTCCACAAACAACTGATGGCACAAGCCATGGCTACATATATCCTATTTCCTCCACAAACAACTGATGGCACAAGCAATGGCTACATATATCCTACTTCCTCCACAAACAACTGATGGCACAAGCAATGGCTACATATATCCTACTTCCTCCACAAGCAATGGCTACATATATCCTACTTCCTCCACAAACAACTGATGGCACAAGCAATGGCTACATATATCCTACTTCCTCCACAAACAACTGATGGCACAATCAATGGCTACATATATCCTACTTCCTCCACAAACAACTGATGGCACAAGCAATGGCTACCTATATCCTACTTCCTCCACAAGCAATGGCTACATATATCATACTTCCTCCACAAGCAATGGCTACATATATCATACTTCCTCCACAAACAACTGATGGCACAAGCAATGGCTACATATATCCTACTTCCTCCACGAACAACTGATGGCACAAGCCATGGCTACATATATCCTACTTCCTCCACAAACAACTGATGGCACAAGCAATGGCTACATATATCCTACTTCCTCCACAAGCAATGGCTACATATATCCTACTTCCTCCACAAACAACTGATGGCACAAGCAATGGCTACATATATCCTACTTCCTCCACAAACAACTGATGGCACAATCAATGGCTACATATATCCTACTTCCTCCACAAGCAATGGCTACATATATCCTACTTCCTCCACAAGCAATGGCTACATATATCCTACTTCCACAAACAACTGATGGCACAAGCAATGGCTACATATATCCTACTTCCTCCACAAACAACTGATGGCACAAGCAATGGCTACATATATCCTACTTCCTCCACAAGCAATGGCTACATATATCCTACTTCCTCCACAAACAACTGATGGCACAAGCAATGGCTACATATATCCTACTTCCTCCACAAACAACTGATGGCACAAACATGGCTACATATATCCTACTTCCTCCACAAACAACTGATGGCACAAGCAATGGCTACATATATCCTACTTCCTCCACAAACAACTGATGGCACAATCAATGGCTACATATATCCTACTTCCTCCACAAACAACTGATGGCACAAGCAATGGCTACATATATCCTACTTCCTCCACAAGCAATGGCTACATATATTCTACTTCCTCCACAAACAACTGATAGCACAAGCAATGGCTACATATATCCTACTTCCTCCACAAGCAATGGCTACATATATCCTACTTCCTCCACAAGCAATGGCTACATATATCCTACTTCCTCCACAAACAACTGATGGCACAAGCCATGGCTACATATATCCTACTTCCTCCACAAACAACTGATGGCACAAGCAATGGCTACATATATCCTACTTCCTCCACAAACAACTGATGGCACAAGCAATGGCTACCTATATCCTACTTCCTCCACAAGCAATGGCTACATATATCATACTTCCTCCACAAGCAATGGCTACATATATCATACTTCCTCCACAAACAACTGATGGCACAAGCAATGGCTACATATATCCTACTTCCTCCACGAACAACTGATGGCACAAGCCATGGCTACATATATCCTACTTCCTCCACAAACAACTGATGGCACAAGCAATGGCTACATATATCATACTTCCTCCACAAGCAATGGCTACATATATCCTACTTCCTCCACAAACAACTGATGGCACAAGCAATGGCTACATATATCATACTTCCTCCACAAGCCATGGCTACATATATCCCACTTCCTCCACAAACAACTGATGGCACAAGCCATGGCTACATATATCATACTTCCTCCACAAACAACTGATGGCACAAGCAATGGTTACATATATCATACTTCCTCCACAAACAACTGATGGCACAAGCAATGGCTACATATATCCTACTTCCTCCACAAACAACTGATGGCACAAGCAATGGCTACATATATCCAACTTACTCCACAAACAACTGATGGCACAAGCAATGGCTACATATATCATACTTCCTCCACAAACAACTGATGGCACAAGCAATGGCTACATATATCCTACTTCCTCCACAAACAACTGATGGCACAAGCCATGGCTACATATATCATACTTCCTCCACAATCAACTGATGGCACAAGCAATGGCTACATATATCCTACTTCCTCCACAAACAACTGATGGCACAAGCAATGGCTACATATATCATACTTCCTCCACAAACAACTGATGACACAAGCAATGGCTACATATATCATACTTCCTCCACAAACAACTGCCACTGACTGTGAATAGTTTATCTTTGCATCTCTTCAATACTGGGCAACTTTTATATGGTTTCAATGTAACTTACACAATGATACATGAATGTACACCACGGTACAACTTTAGGGCCAATGGCCTTGTTGATAAGGAAGCTACGGAAGTAAAAACTTGAAATAGTAGGAAGTGAAATATTTTGGACTCTATTTTCTTAGTGGTATAGATAACTGACACAGTTTGAAAATGTGTTAGTTATGGTTTCTACCAATCCTTTACAATACACTTTATCAGTTTTTTCAAACAATAACTTTACTTTAGGTCAGCACACACAAAAACAAAATTCTTCAGCATAAGTATTATTAGTAATAAGTATATAATGCTTAATGAAACCATATAATTTACGTGATCCAAGAGCAAACCACAGTTTAAAATAAAACAAGTGAAAACAAGAATAACAACAGAAATCTTGACATAAATGCAGCAACACTTACACGGGACTTTTTCTTTGTGTTGTATTTTTTGGAATTGTTGAGGATGAGTCTGACGTCTTTGCAGAAGTCAATAGGACTGAGGTAGATGTCTGACTGAAGCCTCTCTTCCACAATTGACAGGTCCATCGGATCAGCAATCACACCAAGGTAGTCCTGTCACAAACACAAAGTACTGATGACATCCAAGTAGTACTGTCACAAACCCAAAGCACTGATGACATCCAGGTAGTCCTGTCACAAACACAAAGCCCTGATGACATCCAGGTAGTCCTGTCACAAACACAAAGTACTGATGACATCCAAGTAATCCTTTCACAAACACAAAGCACTGATGACATCCAGGAAGTTCTGTCACAAACACAAAAGCACTGATGACATCAAGGTAGTCCTGTCACAAACACAAAGCACTGATGCCATCCCAGTAGTCTTTTCACAAACACAAATCACTGATGACATCTAGGTAGTTCTGTCACAAACACAAAGCACTGATGACATCTAGGTAGTCTTGCCATAAACACGAAGCACTGATGACATCCCAGTAGTCTTTTCACAAACACAAAGCACTGATGACATCCAGGTAGTCCTGTCACAAACACAAAGCACTAAAGACATCCAGGTAGTCCTGTCACAAACACAAAGCACTAAAGACGGCCAGGTAGTTCTGTAACAAACACAAAGCACTGATGACATCCAGATAGCCTTATCACAAACACAAAGCACTAAAGACAGCCAGGTAGTCCTGTCACAAACACAAAGCACTGATGACATCTGGGTAGTCCTGTCAAAATACAAAGCACTGATGACATCCCAGTAGTCTTGTCACAAACACAAAGCACTAAAGAGAGCCAGGTAGTCCTGTCACAAACACAAAGTATTGATGACATCCAGGTAGTCTTATCACAAACACAAAGCACTGAAGACATCCAGGTAGTCCTGTCACAAACACAAAGCACTACAGACAGGTTCGACACTGCAGCACAGGATCCAAACCCAGGTTCTCTTGATTGATAATCCGATGCTCTATCCACTGAGCCAAACAAAGACAAACTCACTGGGTACTGAGTGACGTCGACCGGAGACCGGAATGGTTCTGAGTCCTCCGACTCCAGGATGGTCTGCAGGAGTTGTGTGCAGCGTTCCTTCCAACTGTCGACTGAGAGAGACCGCCGAGTCCTTCTACCCCGTTCCTGTCACACACAAACACGTCATTACCCCACCCTGTACAAGCCAAGAGCACCCTTACCCAATCAGACATACAGATTTATAACTAACATTGGTTCCCGCCCAAGTCTGGTCAATTTGTAACATTGGCTACAAGTGGACAATTATTTGTACATTTTTTCGTATTAAAAAGTTACATCAGCTAAGTAAATATATTAAATGACATTTTTTAAATATCCTGATTTAAAAATAATGTTGCAGAAAACATCGCTATGCCAGTGTGACAACTAACGAAATGAAACAAAGATTAAAATAAGATATGAATTGGTTCATTTTCTCACTTAAGAAGTGCAGAATGAGAGTTTTTAATAAGTGGTCATACTCTATGTGAAATGTCATATTTTAATTGTCATATCTTAACAACTACTTGTCCTGTCTTGACCAAATATGCAGTGCATTAAGACTGTATAAAAGGTCAGATATTAGATAATAAACAATTTGCAAAATGGTAACGATGGTACCCAGATAATGCCTGGACATTGTGACTGAGTGATTTTGTTGAAATTCCCTTAGAAAATTGAATTCATATATTTCCATTTTGGCTATTTATCCTAACAAATAGGATGTCACTTTGTGTAATGAATCAGTTTGGCTGAATAAACAGTAACTTTGTAATGATTAAACTTTTTTTTTAAACATAAGACAATATAAAAAATAATTCTTTGTTTTTCTCAGCTAAACTACTCCATTGCACAACTTAATATACTATTTAAAGTGGGTAGAATAAATAACAAAAATAGAAATGTGTGCATTCAAATTTCCAGAAAACGCCTTGTCAGAATTTCCAAAAAATATTCTGATACTGTTATACAAATGATTAAATATCTGACTTTTTTCTTAAAATATAACATATTATGATGAGCCCAAGTCCTCAATATGTCACCAACTGACCTGCCCCATGGAGGAGCCCCCAACCCGACTGTCAACGTCAATCTCCTGGACAGAGTCAGTGCCAACAGAATGGACAATGGCAAAGTCCTCGTCTCGCGTCAACTCGTTGTAGATCAACATCGGGTCTGTACAGTGGACGTCACTGCAACACACGGACATCACTAGAACACACGGACATCACTGCAACACACGCACATCACTAGAACACGTGGACATCACTGCAACACACGGACATCACTAGAACACACGCACATCACTGCAACACACGGACATCACTGCAACACACAGACATCACTAGAACACACGGACATCACTGCAACACACGGACATCACTAGAACACGTGGACATCACTGCAACACACGGACATCACTAGAACACACGGACATCACTGCAACACACGAACATCACTAGAACACATGGACATCACTGCAACACATGAACATCACTAGAACACACGGACATCACTGCAACACACGAACATCACTAGAACACACGGACATCACTGCAACAAACGAACATCACTAGAACACATGAACATCACTGCAACACACGAACATCACTAGAACACACGGACATCACTGCAACACACGAACATCACTAGAACACCCGGACATCACTGCAACACATGGACATCACTACAACACACGGACATTACTAGAACATACGGACATCACTACAACACACGGACATCACTAGAACACACGGACATCACTGCAACACACGGACATCACTGCAGCACACGGACATCACTAGAACACACGTATATCACTGCAACACACGGACATCACTGCAACACACGGACATCACTACAACACATGGACATCACTAGAACACACGGACATCACTAGAACACATGGACATCACTGCAACACACGGACATCACTGCAACACACGGACATCACTAGAACACATGGACACCACTGCAACACACGAACATCACTGCAGCACACAGACATCACTGCAAAACACGGACATCACTAGAACACACAGACATCACTGCAACACACAGACATCACTAGAACACACGGACATCACTGCAACACACGGACATCACTAGAACACATGGACATCACTGCAACACACGGACATCACTAGAACACGTGGACATCACTGCAACACACGGACATCACTAGAACACGTGGACATCACTGCAACACACGAACATCACTAGAACAAGTGGACATCACTGCAACACACGAACATCAATAGAACACACGGATATTACTGCAACACATGAATATTACTAGAACACACGGACATCACTGCAACACACGAACATTACTAGAACACATGGACATCACTGCAACACACGAATATCACTTGCAACACACGCACATCACTAGAACACATGGACATCACTGCAACACACGAACATCACTAGAACACACGGACATCACTGCAACACACGGACATCACTAGAACACATGGACATCACTGCAACACACGAACATCACTAGAACACATGGACATCACTGCAACACACGAACATCACTGCAACAAACGGACATCACTACAACACACGGACATCACTACAACATACGGACATCACTAGAACACACGGACATCACTAGAACACACGGACATCACTGCAACACACGGACATCACTAGAACACAAGTACATTACTAAAACACAAGGACATCACTGCAACACATGGACATCACTGCAACACACGGACATCACTGCAACAAACGGACATCACTAGAACACACGGACATCACTGCAACACACGGACATCACTAGAACACGTGGACATCACTGCAACACATGGACATCACTGCAACACGTGGACATCACTAGAACACACGGACATCACTGCAACACACGGACATCACTAGAACACATGGACATCACTGCAACACACGAACATCACTAGAACACACGGACATCACTGCAACACACGAACATCACTAGAACACACGAACATCACTGCAACAAACGAACATCACTAGAACACATGGACATCATTGCAACACACGAACATCACTAGAACACACGGACATCACTGCAACACACGAACATCACTAGAACACACGGACATCACTGCAACACATGGACATCACTACAACACACGGACATTACTAGAACATACGGACATCACTACAACACACGGACATCACTAGAACACACGGACATCACTAGAACACACGGACATCACTGCAACACACGGACATCACTAGAACACACGGACATTACTAGAACATACGGACATCACTGCAACACACGGACATCACTAGAACACACGTATATCACTGCAACACACGGACATCACTACAACACATGGACATCACTAGAACACAAGGACGTCACTAGAACACACGGACATCACTGCAACATACGGACATCACTGCAACACATGGACATCACTGCAACACACGGACATCACTGCAACACACGAACATCACTGCAGCACACGGACATCACTAGAACACACGTATATCACTGCAACACACGGACATCACTGCAACACACGGACATCACTACAACACATGGACATCACTGCAACACACGAACATCACTAGAACACACGGACATCACTGCAACACATGGACATCACTACAACACACGGACATTACTAGAACATACGGACATCACTACAACACACGGACATCACTAGAACACACGGACATCACTAGAACACACGGACATCACTGCAACACACGGACATCACTAGAACACACGGACATTACTAGAACATACGGACATCACTGCAACACACGGACATCACTAGAACACACGTATATCACTGCAACACACGAACATCACTGCAACACACGGACATCACTACAACACATGGACATCACTAGAACACAAGGACGTCACTAGAACACACGGACATCACTGCAACATACGGACATCACTGCAACACATGGACATCACTGCAACACACGGACATCACTGCAACACACGAACATCACTGCAGCACACGGACATCACTAGAACACACGTATATCACTGCAACACACGGACATCACTGCAACACACGGACATCACTACAACACATGGACATCACTAGAACACACGGACATCACTAGAACACACGGACATCACTGCAACACACGGACATCACTAGAACACATGGACATCACTGCAACACACGGACATCACAAGAACACGTGGACATCACTGCAACACACGGACATCACTAGAACACACGGACATCACTACAACACACGGACATCACTAGAACACACAGACATCACTAGAACACACGGACATCACTGCAACACACGGACATCACTAGAACACACGGACATTACTAGAACATACGGACATCACTGCAACACACGGACATCACTGCAACACACGGACATCACTGCAGCACACGGACATCACTAGAACACACGTATATCACTGCAACACACGGACATCACTGCAACACACGGACATCACTACAACACATGGACATCACTGCAACATACGGACATCACTGCAACACATGGACATCACTGCAACAAACGGACATCACTGCAACACATGAACATCACTGCAGCACACGGACATCACTAGAACACACGTATATCACTGCAACACACGGACATCACTGCAACACACGGACATCACTACAACACATGGACATCACTAGAACACACGGACATCACTAGAACACACGGACATCACTGCAACACACGGACATCACTAGAACACATGGACATCACTGCAACACACGGACATTACTAGAACACATGGACATCACTGCAACACACGGATATCACTGCAACACACGGACATCACTGCAACACATGGAAATTACTAGAACACATGGACATCACTGCAACACAAGCACATATATATGGATGTCTGTGTCTGTTTGTATTAGCACGCCACAGAGTTCACGCATACAGTTGCCTCCTAATGCAAATCTCCAGGACTGTCCAAATAAAGCATACACACACACAAGAAGGCATGTATGCACGCACGCACGCACGCACGCACGCACACCCGCATGCACACGTGTATGCAAGCATTCACACATGACCCTGATGACGAGAGACAAACCTGATGAAGCGAAGAATGAGCTCCGTGACAAGCTTGGCGTACTTCACAATGTGACTGCGCGGCTCATTGAAAGTGTGAGTGTTTGTTTCCAGATACCTGATGTCATACTGGATGGATGTCACTCGCCTGTCACAAACACAAAGATAACGTTGTCACCTGCACGTCACAACCTCAAATAGAATGTCGTCACCCACCTGTTACAACCACAAAGACCAGTCACAACCACAAAGACAATGCTGTCACATGCCTGTCACAGCCACAAAGTAGTCACCATCCTGACACAACCACAAAAACAATGTTGTTACCTCCTGTCACAACCACAAAGACAATGTTGTAACCTGCCAGTCACAATCACAAAGACAATGTAGTCACCATCCTGACACAACCAGAAAAAAACAATGTTGTCACCCATCTGTCACACAACCACAAAGACATTGTTGTCATCCACCTGTCACACAACCACAAAGACAATTTTGTCACCCACCTGTCACATCCACAAAGATAGTGTTGTCACTCGCCTATCACAACCACAAAGACAATGTTGTTACCCGCATGTCACACGACCACAAATCAATGTTGTCACCCACCTATCACAACCACAGAGACAATGTTTTCACCCATTTGTCACAACCACAAAGACAATGTTGTCACCCACCTTGTCACAACTACAAAAACAATGTTGTCACACGAAAACAAAGAACATCATGTTGTAAAGACAAAGCTTTAGCATCGTCTGGTCAGATAAATCATTGGTGAAACGTTTTTTTTAAAGTAAATTTCCTTTTATTTTTGGTAAATTAAATTAACATGCTTTCTCGCTTCGCAAATAACAAAAGAACTTCTTGACGATTGTACTTCAGAAAATACACACAAATCAACACACAACAGAATCTAATAACAAATTTAACAAGACCAGTTCTTTCCATTAACAACACAGGCGTACGTGCTACATCTTGTCCTGTTACCTGTAGTAGCGGTTCTCAAGCCTCGCTTTGATCGTGCTCAGATCGATGGGGTATTCGATTACCATGGCATAGAAGGGGAATGCATTGAGGTCAACCGGAGCGAGGAATGGCTCCGCGGAGGAGAGCTCCATGATCTGCTCCATGCCGCAGGCGATGCGGTCACACGCGACATCACGGCCCCCTGATGGCCACTCGGAGGGCTTCGGGCGGTACATAAGGCGCTTGAGTTCTTGAGGAGTGACAGGCATACTGCCATCTACGTCGCCTGGCACACCTGCAACACAAGGCTTGCTATATTGACATATATGGCTCGTTTTACTGTCATCTTTACAATGTCATCCTTACAACAAACAATTTGTTAGAGTGTTATCCTTACTACCGTTTACATTGTCATCCTTACAAAAACACCACTTGTTACATGTTTTACAATCATATTTACAACATGCTGCCTGTTACACACTGTTTTGACATTGTCATCTTTACAAAACAGTGCTCGCTACATTGTTTCACATTGCGATCACTTCTCCTCCTTGCTACATTATCATTCTTACTACCTGATACATTGTTTCACATTGGGATCACTTCTCCTCCTTGCTACATTATCATTCTTACTACTTGATACATTGTTTCACATTGCGATCACTTCTCCTCCTTGCTACATTATCATTCTTACTACCTGATACATTGTTTCACATTGCGATCACTTCTCCTCCTTGCTACATTATCATTCTTACTACCTGATACATTGTTTCACATTGCGATCACTTCTCCTCCTTGCTACATTATCATTCTTACTACCTGATACATTGTTTCACATTG
>CM034542.1:57235015-57352515 GCA_020002185.1 Paraescarpia echinospica
AAAAGAATTAATATTACCGCTGTACAAAACAATAGTGAGGCCTCATTTAGAATATTGTATACAAGCATGGAGGCCATATCGCAAGAAGGACATAGATATGCTAGAAAGAGTACAGAGGAGAGCGACTAAAATGATATCAAATCTGAGGGATCTTAGTTACGAAATACGCCTAAAAGAATGTGGTTTAACAACATTAGAGACCAGGAGATTGAGAGGAGATCACATAGAAGTGTTTAAAATATTGAATGGTTATGAAAATATTGATAGAAACATTTTTCTCTCAGTTAAGAAAGATAGAAGGACCAGAGGACATGAAGCTACATTAGTAAAGGAGCAGTGTAGATTAGATATAAGAAAGTTCTCATTCTCACAAAGGACTGTAAATGAATGGAACAGATTATCTCCTGATTGTGTTGGTGCTAGTAGCGTGAATATGTTTAAAAATAAAATCGACACACACCTTAAAAAGGCGGGATACATGTAGATAAAAAGTATTGGACTCTCGATAAGCCAAAAGGCTTCCTTGTCCACCTGCCATCCAGAGTAATTTTCTGGATGGCAATCTTGTTAAATCTTGTTAAACTAAAGACTGTAACTAAAGACTGTAACTAAAGACTTTAACTAAAGACTGTAACCAAAGACTGTAACTAAAGACCGTAACTAAAGACTAACTAAAGACTGTAACTAAACACAGTAACTAAAGACTGTAACCAAAGACTGTAACTAAAGACCGTAACTAAAGACTGTAACTAAAGACTGTAACTAAAGACCGTAACTAAAGACTTTAACTAAAGACTGTAACCAAAGACTGTAACTAAAGACCATAACTAAAGACCATAACTAAAGACTGTAACTAAAGACTGTAACCAAAGACTGTAACCAAAGACTTTAACTAAAGACTGTAACTAAAGACTTTAACTAAAGACTGTAACTAAAGACTGTAAATAAAGACCGTAACTAAAGACTTTAACTAAAGACTGTAACCAAAGACTGTAACTAAAGACCGTAACTAAAGACCGTAACTAAAGACTGTAACTAAAGACCGTAACTAAAGACTGTAACTAAAGACCGTAACTAAAGACTGTAACTAAACACTGTAACTAAAGACTGTAACTAAATACTATAACTAAAGACTTTAACTAAAGACTTTAACTAAAGACTGTAACTAAAGACTGTAACTAAAGACTGTAACTAAAGACTGTAACTAAAGACTGTAACTAAAGACTGTAACTAAAGACCGTAACTAAAGACTTTAACTAAAGACTGTAACCAAAGACTGTAACTAAAGACCGTAACTAAAGACTGTAACTAAACACTATAACTAAACACTGTAACTAAAGACTGTAACTAAAGGCCGTAACTAAACACTATAACTAAACACTGTAACTAAAGACTATAACTAAAGACTGTAACTAAACACTATAACTAAAGACTGTAACTAAAGACTGTAACCAAAGACTGTAACTAAAGACTGTAACTAAACACTACAACTAAACACTAATTGTTTGATTGTTGTATTTTGCATATTTAAACATGTGTTTCTGTTAGTATTACTCTTCGTATCTTTATTGCAACAGAATTGTAGAATGTTGCACTCCAATTCCACTGATGGCACAAGCAATGGCTACATATATCCTACTTCCTCCACAAACAACTGATGGCACAATAAATGGCTACATATATCCTACTTCCTCCACAAACAACTGATGGCACAAGCAATGGCTACATATATCCTACTTCCTCCACAAACAACTGATGGCACAAACAATGGTTACATATATCATACTTCCTCCACAAACAACTGATGGCACAAGCAATGGCTACATATATCCTACTTCCTCCACAAACAACTGATGGCACAAGCAATGGCTACATATATCCTACTTCCTCCAAAAACAACTGATGACACAAGCAATGGCTACATATATCCTACGTCCTCCACAAACAACTGATGGCACAAGCCATGGCTACATATATCCTACTTCCTCCACAAACAACTGATGGCACAAGCAATGGTTACATATATCATACTTCCTCCACAAACAACTGATGGCACAAACAATGGCTACATATATCCTACTTCCTCCACAAACAACTGATGGCACAAGCCATGGCTACATATATCCTACTTCCTCCACAAACAACTGATGGCACAAGCAATGGCTACATATATCCTACTTCCTCCACAAGCAATGGCTACATATATCCTACTTCCTCCACAAACAACTGATGGCACAAGCAATGGCTACATATATCCTACTTCCTCCACAAACAACTGATGGCACAAACCATGGCTACATATATCCTACTTCCTCCACAAACAACTGATGGCACAAGCAATGGCTACATATATCCTACTTCCTCCACAAACAACTGATGGCACAATAAATGGCTACATATATCCTACTTCCTCCACAAACAACTGATGGCACAAGCAATGGCTACATATATCCTACTTCCTCCACAAACAACTGATGGCACAAACAATGGTTACATATATCATACTTCCTCCACAAACAACTGATGGCACAAGCAATGGCTACATATATCCTACTTCCTCCACAAACAACTGATGGCACAAGCAATGGCTACATATATCCTACTTCCTCCACAAACAACTGATGACACAAGCAATGGCTACATATATCCTACTTCCTCCACAAACAACTGATGGCACAAGCAATGGTTACATATATCATACTTCCTCCACAAACAACTGATGGCACAAACAATGGCTACATATATCCTACTTCCTCCACAAACAACTGATGGCAAAAGCCATGGCTACATATATCCTACTTCCTCCACAAACAACTGATGGCACAAGCAATGGCTACATATATCCTACTTCCTCCACAAGCAATGGCTACATATATCCTACTTCCTCCACAAACAACTGATGGCACAAGCCATGGCTACATATATCCTACTTCCTCCACAAACAACTGATGGCACAAGCAATGGCTACATATATCCTACTTCCTCCACAAACAACTGATGGCACAAGTAATGGCTACATATATCCTACTTCCTCCACAAGCAATGGCTACATATATCCTACTTCCTCCACAAGCAATGGCTACATATATCATACTTCCTCCACAAACAACTGATGGCACAAGCAATGGCTACATATATCCTACTTCCTCCACAAACAACTGATGGCACAAGCCATGGCTACATATATCCTATTTCCTCCACAAACAACTGATGGCACAAGCAATGGCTACATATATCCTACTTCCTCCACAAACAACTGATGGCACAAGCAATGGCTACATATATCCTACTTCCTCCACAAGCAATGGCTACATATATCCTACTTCCTCCACAAACAACTGATGGCACAAGCAATGGCTACATATATCCTACTTCCTCCACAAACAACTGATGGCACAATCAATGGCTACATATATCCTACTTCCTCCACAAACAACTGATGGCACAAGCAATGGCTACATATATCCTACTTCCTCCACAAGCAATGGCTACATATATTCTACTTCCTCCACAAACAACTGATGGCACAAGCAATGGCTACATATATCCTACTTCCTCCACAAGCAATGGCTACATATATCATACTTCCTCCACAAACAACTGATGGCACAAGCAATGGCTACATATATCCTACTTCCTCCACAAACAACTGATGGCACAAGCCATGGCTACATATATCCTACTTCCTCCACAAACAACTGATGGCACAAGCAATGGCTACATATATCCTACTTCCTCCACAAGCAATGGCTACATATATCCTACTTCCTCCACAAACAACTGATGGCACAAGCAATGGCTACATATATCCTACTTCCTCCACAAACAACTGATGGCACAATCAATGGCTACATATATCCTACTTCCTCCACAAGCAATGGCTACATATATCCTACTTCCTCCACAAGCAATGGCTACATATATCCTACTTCCTCCACAAACAACTGATGGCACAAGCAATGGCTACATATATCCTACTTCCTCCACAAACAACTGATGGCACAAGCAATGGTTACATATATCATACTTCCTCCACAAACAACTGATGGCACAAACAATGGCTACATATATCCTACTTCCTCCACAAACAACTGATGGCAAAAGCATGGCTACATATATCCTACTTCCTCCACAAACAATGGCTACATATATCCTACTTCCTCCACAAACAACTGATGGCACAAGCAATGGCTACATATATCCTACTTCCTCCACAAACAACTGATGGCACAATCAATGGCTACATATATCCTACTTCCTCCACAAACAACTGATGGCACAAGCAATGGCTACATATATCCTACTTCCTCCACAAGCAATGGCTACATATATTCTACTTCCTCCACAAACAACTGATGGCACAAGCAATGGCTACATATATCCTACTTCCTCCACAAGCAATGGCTACATATATCCTACTTCCTCCACAAGCAATGGCTACATATATCCTACTTCCTCCACAAACAACTGATGGCACAAGCCATGGCTACATATATCCTACTTCCTCCACAAACAACTGATGGCACAAGCAATGGCTACATATATCCTACTTCCTCCACAAACAACTGATGGCACAAGCAATGGCTACCTATATCCTACTTCCTCCACAAGCAATGGCTACATATATCATACTTCCTCCACAAGCAATGGCTACATATATCATACTTCCTCCACAAACAACTGATGGCACAAGCAATGGCTACATATATCCTACTTCCTCCACAAACAACTGATGGCACAAGCCATGGCTACATATATCCTACTTCCTCCACAAACAACTGATGGCACAAGCAATGGCTACATATATCATACTTCCTCCACAAGCAATGGCTACATATATCCTACTTCCTCCACAAACAACTGATGGCACAAGCAATGGCTACATATATCATACTTCCTCCACAAGCCATGGCTACATATATCCCACTTCCTCCACAAACAACTGATGGCACAAGCCATG
Source organism: Paraescarpia echinospica (assembly GCA_020002185.1). Lineage (NCBI taxonomy): Eukaryota > Metazoa > Annelida > Polychaeta > Sabellida > Siboglinidae > Paraescarpia > Paraescarpia echinospica. The sequence continues at coordinate 57,239,976 of CM034542.1, forward strand.
GCTACATATATCATACTTCCTCCACAAACAACTGATGGCACAAGCAATGGTTACATATATCATACTTCCTCCACAAACAACTGATGGCACAAGCAATGGCTACATATATCCTACTTCCTCCACAAACAACTGATGGCACAAGCAATGGCTACATATATCCAACTTACTCCACAAACAACTGATGGCACAAGCAATGGCTACATATATCATACTTCCTCCACAAACAACTGATGGCACAAGCAATGGCTACATATATCCTACTTCCTCCACAAACAACTGATGGCACAAGCCATGGCTACATATATCATACTTCCTCCACAATCAACTGATGGCACAAGCAATGGCTACATATATCCTACTTCCTCCACAAACAACTGATGGCACAAGCAATGGCTACATATATCATACTTCCTCCACAAACAACTGATGACACAAGCAATGGCTACATATATCATACTTCCTCCACAAACAACTGCCACTGACTGTGAATAGTTTATCTTTGCATCTCTTCAATACTGGGCAACTTTTATATGGTTTCAATGTAACTTACACAATGATACATGAATGTACACCACGGTACAACTTTAGGGCCAATGGCCTTGTTGATAAGGAAGCTACGGAAGTAAAAACTTGAAATAGTAGGAAGTGAAATATTTTGGACTCTATTTTCTTAGTGGTATAGATAACTGACACAGTTTGAAAATGTGTTAGTTATGGTTTCTACCAATCCTTTACAATACACTTTATCAGTTTTTTCAAACAATAACTTTACTTTAGGTCAGCACACACAAAAACAAAATTCTTCAGCATAAGTATTATTAGTAATAAGTATATAATGCTTAATGAAACCATATAATTTACGTGATCCAAGAGCAAACCACAGTTTAAAATAAAACAAGTGAAAACAAGAATAACAACAGAAATCTTGACATAAATGCAGCAACACTTACACGGGACTTTTTCTTTGTGTTGTATTTTTTGGAATTGTTGAGGATGAGTCTGACGTCTTTGCAGAAGTCAATAGGACTGAGGTAGATGTCTGACTGAAGCCTCTCTTCCACAATTGACAGGTCCATCGGATCAGCAATCACACCAAGGTAGTCCTGTCACAAACACAAAGTACTGATGACATCCAAGTAGTACTGTCACAAACCCAAAGCACTGATGACATCCAGGTAGTCCTGTCACAAACACAAAGCCCTGATGACATCCAGGTAGTCCTGTCACAAACACAAAGTACTGATGACATCCAAGTAGTCCTTTCACAAACACAAAGCACTGATGACATCCAGGAAGTTCTGTCACAAACACAAAAGCACTGATGACATCAAGGTAGTCCTGTCACAAACACAAAGCACTGATGCCATCCCAGTAGTCTTTTCACAAACACAAATCACTGATGACATCTAGGTAGTTCTGTCACAAACACAAAGCACTGATGACATCTAGGTAGTCTTGCCATAAACACGAAGCACTGATGACATCCCAGTAGTCTTTTCACAAACACAAAGCACTGATGACATCCAGGTAGTCCTGTCACAAACACAAAGCACTAAAGACATCCAGGTAGTCCTGTCACAAACACAAAGCACTAAAGACGGCCAGGTAGTTCTGTAACAAACACAAAGCACTGATGACATCCAGATAGTCTTATCACAAACACAAAGCACTAAAGACAGCCAGGTAGTCCTGTCACAAACACAAAGCACTGATGACATCTGGGTAGTCCTGGCAAAATACAAAGCACTGATGACATCCCAGTAGTCTTGTCACAAACACAAAGCACTAAAGAGAGCCAGGTAGTCCTGTCACAAACACAAAGTATTGATGACATCCAGGTAGTCTTATCACAAACACAAAGCACTGAAGACATCCAGGTAGTCCTGTCACAAACACAAAGCACTACAGACAGGTTCGACACTGCAGCACAGGATCCAAACCCAGGTTCTCTTGATTGATAATCCGATGCTCTATCCACTGAGCCAAACAAAGACAAACTCACTGGGTACTGAGTGACGTCGACCGGAGACCGGAATGGTTCTGAGTCCTCCGACTCCAGGATGGTCTGCAGGAGTTGTGTGCAGCGTTCCTTCCAACTGTCGACTGAGAGAGACCGCCGAGTCCTTCTACCCCGTTCCTGTCACACACAAACACGTCATTACCCCACCCTGTACAAGCCAAGAGCACCCTTACCCAATCAGACATACAGATTTATAACTAACATTGGTTCCCGCCCAAGTCTGGTCAATTTGTAACATTGGCTACAAGTGGACAATTATTTGTACATTTTTTCGTATTAAAAAGTTACATCAGCTAAGTAAATATATTAAATGACATTTTTTAAATATCCTGATTTAAAAATAATGTTGCAGAAAACATCGCTATGCCAGTGTGACAACTAACGAAATGAAACAAAGATTAAAATAAGATATGAATTGGTTCATTTTCTCACTTAAGAAGTGCAGAATGAGAGTTTTTAATAAGTGGTCATACTCTATGTGAAATGTCATATTTTAATTGTCATATCTTAACAACTACTTGTCCTGTCTTGACCAAATATGCAGTGCATTAAGACTGTATAAAAGGTCAGATATTAGATAATAAACAATTTGCAAAATGGTAACGATGGTACCCAGATAATGCCTGGACATTGTGACTGAGTGATTTTGTTGAAATTCCCTTAGAAAATTGAATTCATATATTTCCATTTTGGCTATTTATCCTAACAAATAGGATGTCACTTTGTGTAATGAATCAGTTTGGCTGAATAAACAGTAACTTTGTAATGATTAAACTTTTTTTTTTAACATAAGACAATATAAAAAATAATTCTTTGTTTTTCTCAGCTAAACTACTCCATTGCACAACTTAATATACTATTTAAAGTGGGTAGAATAAATAACAAAAATAGAAATGTGTGCATTCAAATTTCCAGAAAACGCCTTGTCAGAATTTCCAAAAAATATTCTGATACTGTTATACAAATGATTAAATATCTGACTTTTTTCTTAAAATATAACATATTATGATGAGCCCAAGTCCTCAATATGTCACCAACTGACCTGCCCCATGGAGGAGCCCCCAACCCGACTGTCAACGTCAATCTCCTGGACAGAGTCAGTGCCAACAGAATGGACAATGGCAAAGTCCTCGTCTCGCGTCAACTCGTTGTAGATCAACATCGGGTCTGTACAGTGGACGTCACTGCAACACACGGACATCACTAGAACACACGGACATCACTGCAACACACGCACATCACTAGAACACGTGGACATCACTGCAACACACGGACATCACTAGAACACACGCACATCACTGCAACACACGGACATCACTAGAACACATGGACATCACTGCAACACACGGACATCACTGCAACACACGGACATAACTAGAACACATGGACACCACTGCAACACACAAACATCACTGCAGCACACGGACATCACTGCAAAACACGGACATCACTAGAACACACAGACATCACTGCAACACACGAACATCACTAGAACACACGGACATCACTGCAACACACGAACATCACTAGAACACACGGACATCACTGCAACAAACGAACATCACTAGAACACATGGACATCACTGCAACACACGAACATCACTAGAACACACGGACATCACTGCAACACATGGACATCACTACAACACACGGACATTACTAGAACATACGGACATCACTACAACACACGGACATCACTAGAACACACGGACATCACTAGAACACACGGACATCACTGCAACACACGGACATCACTAGAACACACGGACATTACTAGAACATACGGACATCACTGCAACACACGGACATCACTGCAACACACGGACATCACTGCAGCACACGGACATCACTAGAACACACGTATATCACTGCAACACACGGACATCACTGCAACACACGGACATCACTACAACACATGGACATCACTGCAACATACGGACATCACTGCAACACATGGACATCACTGCAACAAACGGACATCACTGCAACACACGAACATCACTGCAGCACACGGACATCACTAGAACACACGTATATCACTGCAACACACGGACATCACTGCAACACACGGACATCACTACAACACATGGACATCACTAGAACACACGGACATCACTAGAACACACGGACATCACTGCAACACACGGACATCACTAGAACACATGGACATCACTGCAACACACGGACATTACTAGAACACATGGACATCACTGCAACACACGGATATCACTGCAACACACGGACATCACTGCAACACATGGAAATTACTAGAACACATGGACATCACTGCAACACAAGCACATATATATGGATGTCTGTGTCTGTTTGTATTAGCACGCCACAGAGTTCACGCATACAGTTGCCTCCTAATGCAAATCTCCAGGACTGTCCAAATAAAGCATACACACACACAAGAAGGCATGTATGCACGCACGCACGCACGCACGCACGCACGCACACACACCCGCATGCACACGTGTATGCAAGCATTCACACATGACCCTGATGACGAGAGACAAACCTGATGAAGCGAAGAATGAGCTCCGTGACAAGCTTGGCGTACTTCACAATGTGACTGCGCGGCTCATTGAAAGTGTGAGTGTTTGTTTCCAGATACCTGATGTCATACTGGATGGATGTCACTCGCCTGTCACAAACACAAAGATAACGTTGTCACCTGCACGTCACAACCTCAAATAGAATGTCGTCACCCACCTGTTACAACCACAAAGACCAGTCACAACCACAAAGACAATGCTGTCACATGCCTGTCACAGCCACAAAGTAGTCACCATCCTGACACAACCACAAAAACAATGTTGTTACCTCCTGTCACAACCACAAAGACAATGTTGTAACCTGCCAGTCACAATCACAAAGACAATGTAGTCACCATCCTGACACAACCAGAAAAAAACAATGTTGTCACCCATCTGTCACACAACCACAAAGACATTGTTGTCATCCACCTGTCACACAACCACAAAGACAATTTTGTCACCCACCTGTCACATCCACAAAGATAGTGTTGTCACTCGCCTATCACAACCACAAAGACAATGTTGTTACCCGCATGTCACACGACCACAAATCAATGTTGTCACCCACCTATCACAACCACAGAGACAATGTTTTCACCCATTTGTCACAACCACAAAGACAATGTTGTCACCCACCTTGTCACAACTACAAAAACAATGTTGTCACACGAAAACAAAGAACATCATGTTGTAAAGACAAAGCTTTAGCATCGTCTGGTCAGATAAATCATTGGTGAAACGTTTTTTTTAAAGTAAATTTCCTTTTATTTTTGGTAAATTAAATTAACATGCTTTCTCGCTTCGCAAATAACAAAAGAACTTCTTGACGATTGTACTTCAGAAAATACACACAAATCAACACACAACAGAATCTAATAACAAATTTAACAAGACCAGTTCTTTCCATTAACAACACAGGCGTACGTGCTACATCTTGTCCTGTTACCTGTAGTAGCGGTTCTCAAGCCTCGCTTTGATCGTGCTCAGATCGATGGGGTATTCGATTACCATGGCATAGAAGGGGAATGCATTGAGGTCAACCGGAGCGAGGAATGGCTCCGCGGAGGAGAGCTCCATGATCTGCTCCATGCCGCAGGCGATGCGGTCACACGCGACATCACGGCCCCCTGATGGCCACTCGGAGGGCTTCGGGCGGTACATAAGGCGCTTGAGTTCTTGAGGAGTGACAGGCATACTGCCATCTACGTCGCCTGGCACACCTGCAACACAAGGCTTGCTATATTGACATATATGGCTCGTTTTACTGTCATCTTTACAATGGCATCCTTACAACAAACAATTTGTTAGAGTGTTATCCTTACTACCGTTTACATTGTCATCCTTACAAAAACACCACTTGTTACATGTTTTACAATCATATTTACAACATGCTGCCTGTTACACACTGTTTTGACATTGTCATCTTTACAAAACAGTGCTCGCTACATTGTTTCACATTGCGATCACTTCTCCTCCTTGCTACATTATCATTCTTACTACCTGATACATTGTTTCACATTGGGATCACTTCTCCTCCTTGCTACATTATCATTCTTACTACTTGATACATTGTTTCACATTGCGATCACTTCTCCTCCTTGCTACATTATCATTCTTACTACCTGATACATTGTTTCACATTGAGATCACTTCTCCTCCTTGCTACATTATCATTCTTACTACCTGATACATTGTTTCACATTGCGATCACTTCTCCTCCTTGCTACATTATCATTCTTACTACTTGATACATTGTTTCACATTGCGATCATTTCTCCTCCTTGCTACATTATCATTCTTACTACTTGATACATTGTTTCACATTGCGATCACTTCTCCTCCTTGCTACATTACCATTCTTACTACCTGATACATTGTTTCACATTGCGATCACTTCTCCTCCTTGCTATATTACCATTCTTACTACCTGATACATTGTTTCACATTGCGATCACTTCTGCTCCTTGCTACATTATCATTCTTACTACCTGATACATTGTTTCACATTGCGATCACTTCTCCTCCTTGCTACATTATTATTCTTACTACCTGATACATTGTTTCACATTGCGATCACTTCTCCTCCTTGCTACATTATCATTCTTACTACCTGATACATTGTTTCACATTGCGATCACTTCTCCTCCTTGCTACATTATCATTCTTACTACTTGATACATTGTTTCACATTGCGATCACTTCTCCTCCTTGCTACATTATCATTCTTACTACCTGATACATTGTTTCACATTGCTATCACTTCTCCTCCTTGCTACATTATCATTCTTACTACTTGATACATTGTTTCACATTACGATCACTTCTCTTCCTTGCTACATTATCATTCTTACTACTTGATACATTGTTTCACATTGCGATCACTTCTCCTTGCTACATTATCATTCTTACTACTTGATACATTGTTTCACATTGTAATCACTTCTCCTCCTTGCTACATTATCATTCTTACTACTTGATATATTGTTTCACATTGCGATCACTTCTCCTCCTTGCTACATTATCATTCTTACTTCTTGATACATTGTTTCACATTGCGATCACTTCTCCTCCTTGCTACATTATCATTCTTACTACTTGATACATTGTTTCACATTGCGATCACTTCTCCTTGCTACATTACCATTCTTACTACTTGATACATTGTTTCACATTGCGATCACTTCTCTTCCTGGCTACATTATCATTCTTACTACTTGATACATTGTTTCACATTGCGATCACTTCTCCTCCTTGCTACATTATCATTCTTACTACTTGATACATTGTTTCACATTGCGATCACTTCTCCTTGCTACATTATCATTCTTACTACTTGATACATTGTTTCACATTGCGATCACTTCTCTTCCTGGCTACATTATCATTCTTACTACTTGATACATTGTTTCACATTGCGATCACTTCTCTTCCTGGCTACATTATCATTCTTACTACTTGATACATTGTTTCACATTGCGATCACTTCTCCTTGCTACATTATCATTCTTACTACTTGATACATTGTTTCACATTGCGATCACTTCTCTTCCTGGCTACATTATCATTCTTACTACTTGATACATTGTTTCACATTACGATCACTTCTCCTCCTTGCTACATTATCATTCTTACTACTTGATACATTGTTTCACATTGCGATCACTTCTCCTCCTTGCTACATTATCATTCTTACTACTTGATACATTGTTATCCTTACTGTTTTTTACATGTACTGTCACCTAATAAAACAGCTTATTACATTGTTTTGTTTGCCATCTTGAGAATACACTACTTGTTACATTGTTTTTACATTGTCATCCTTACAACACTCCACTTGTTACACTGTCACTTTACAAAACACTGCGCCTTACACTGTCGTCCTTAAGTCCCTGACCAAGAGACGCTGGTATTGGGCCAAGAGATGCCCTGTCTTGGGCCAAGAGACCCTGGTATTGGGCCAAGAGACCCCTGTCTCGGGCCAAGAGACCCCCTGTCTTGGGTGAACAGAAAAGAAAGATCCCCCCGTCTGGTTGAGCTACTTACGGTTGTTATCGACTGGCTCCAGATCCCATGGACTCATGAACTCTACTTCTCCATTGTCCCACCTGCCACAAACAGTTCACAGTTTGCAGGATATGTTTGGTGCAGCCCAGAAAGAGCCACATGTTAGCAAGTAACCTTATTTATTAACAATGTAACAACATAACACGCAGTTAACACATACATGTCTTACAAATGTCAATGTGCTACACTGTATGGATGTCACTTGGCTAAAAGCCGTCTTCCAGTGACACCATTTAAAGCAAATTATCATTACTCTACGATTACTAAATCACAATAATCATCAAAATCATGGTAAACGAATCACTAAAATTCATCACCAGCCCACCTCTGTATAAAAATGATTTGGTTTATATTACTTGGTGAAGACAAACAAAATAAGTGTCGAGAAAATGAATGGATCGGTGTCAGGCTTGAACTGACTTGTAAAACAAATTACACGAAACCAACGCATCTATCAACTGAGCTACCGAGAACAATGGAAATTCACTGAGTGATTTAAGTTGTTGTGATAAGTTGTACAACTCCTCCTTCATAGATCGATATTCTAGTGATATTATGAGATTAAACAATGTTAGTTTCTGTAGCTGGATACAATATCTGTTTGCTATGTATGTTTATTGGTTGTTGTTGTTGAATAAACGTTCATTCAATTGGTGTAGATTATCTCCGGTGGGTTGCAATCGATATAATTACTCTGAAAATGAGCCGAAGCTCCGTGAAACCTCGCCGGCTTGTACTAGTTGTAGGCCCATTAGTATTCATTGTTTTTAATAAAATTGGATTCATGTGGAACTGTAAGATAACTGCTTGTTTCTCTATGATGACTAGTGTTTGTATTACATCGGAATATTGCACAATAACTCATTCTGATGCTCGTTTCGACCCAAAAGCTATCTTCGTAAACATGCTTTGAATGCATGCAAGTTGTCGGCCTGGTGTGAGTATATGTCGTCTGTGAAGTCACAATACCATTGTGATTGCCCAGCTCATTAAATTTAAGTTTTCCGTGGGAATCGCTACACAGGCGGGTTTAAAATCGAATTGATGCAACAAATGTATTTTTCAGTATTTTTTTATGTTCTCGAATGTTACATACAATGTTAACCTTTGTGTACACATGCAAAACGGATTTTAGTTAATGCCTTGTTTTTATTCCCTTTAAGGAGAGAGGTGTTGACTCACTGTACTTGGAAGCATTGGAAGAGACTGTCAGGGTACTCCCTCTTGAAGGGAGACTGGGTGACAATGGTCCCAATCCACCATGCGTCGTCAATGATACACCGGAACCTGTCACCTGCAACATGACATGCCATCTGAACATGATATCTACAACATGACCTGTCATCTGTCACCTATAACATGACACGTCATCTGTCACCTACAACATGACATGTCATCTGCATCTGAAATGAACCATGACGTACAACATGACATTCATCTAATAAACAACACAAATAAATGTTATTTCCTTTCGCACCGTCCACATGGCCAACAGAATGTTTTAATGGAAATATCAAAACAAATGACAAACATCTGAGGATATTATGAAAACAAACATATTTGTTAAAGACCAACTGAATTTAATTTTTCTATTTCTTTGAAACTTCGTACGTGTAAAAGTAATGTTCTTGCCAAGTAACATGCAAAATATGAAGTATGCTGATTTCACTAAGCCCGCCCAAACATTGTAATTTGCATGTCACAAAACAACCAGCTCGTCAGATGTCTCTGATATCACCCGAGGAAGCACTGCTGGGTGCACCCTATTCTTTACAATAGGAGGAAGCACCGGTAAGCGTACTCTATCCTTTACAATAGGAGGAAGCACTGCTGGGCATACCCTATCCTTTACAATAGGAGGAAGCACTGCTGGGCGCACCCTATCCTTTACAATAGGAGGAAACACAGATAAGCGTATCCTATCCTTTACAATAGGAGGAAGCACTGCTGGGCGTATCCTATCCTTTACAATAGGAGGAAGCACCGGAAAGCATACTCTATCCTTTATAATAGGAGGAAGCACTGATGGGCGTACCCTATCCTTTACAATAGGAGGAAGCACCGCTGGGCGTACCCTATCCTTTACAATAAGAGGAAGCACCGGTAAGCGTACTCTATCCTTGATTATAGGAGGAAGCACTGCTGGGCACACCCTATCCTTTACAATAGGAGGAAGCACCGGAGAGCATACTCTATCCTTTACAATAGGAGGAAGCACTGCTGGGCACACCCTATCCTTTACAATAGGAGGAAGCACCGGTAAGCATACTCTATCCTTTACAATAGGAGGAAGCACCGGTAAGCATACCCTATCCTTTACAATAAGAGGAAGCACTGCTGGGCATACCCTATCCTTTACAATAGGAGGAAGCACCGGAAAGCATACTCTATCCTTTACAATAGGAGGAAGCACTGCTGGACGTACCCTATCCTTTACAATAGGAGGAAGCACCACTGGGCGTACTCTATCCTTTACAATAGGAGGAAGCACTGCTGGACGTACCCTATCCTTTACAATAGGAGGAAGCACCGCTGGGCGTACCCTATCCTTTACAATAAGAGGAAGCACCGGTAAGCGTACCCTATCCTTTACAATAGGTGGAAGCACTGCTGGGCACACCCTATCCTTTACAATAGGAGGAAGCACTGCTGGGCGCACCCTATCCTTTACAATAGGAGGAAGCACCGGTAAACGTACCCTATCCTTTACAATAGGAGGAAGCACTGCTGGGCGCACCCTATCCTTTACAATAGGAGGAAGCACCGGTAAGCGTACCCTATCCTATACAATAGGAGGAAGCACTGCTGGGCGTACCCTATCCTTTACAATAGGAGGAAGCACTGCTGGGTGCACCCTATCCTTTACAATAGGAGGAAGCACCGCTGGGCGTACCCTATCCTTTGCAATAGGAGGAAGCACCACTGGGCGTACCCTATCCTTTACAATAGGAGGAAGCACCGCTGAGCATACTTTATCCTTTACAATAGGAGGAAGCACCGCTGGGTGTACCCTATCCTTTACAATAGGAGGAAGCACCATTGGGCATACCCCATTCTTTACAATAGGAGGAAGAACCGGTGAGCATACCCTGTCCTTTACAATAGGAGGAAGCACTGCTGGGCATACCCTATCCTTTACAATAGGAGGAAGCACCAGTGAGTGCACCATATCCTTTACAATAGGAGGAAGCACCGCTGGTCTTACCCTATCTTTTACGATAGGAGGAAGCACCGCTGGGCGTACCCTATCCTTTACAATAGGAGGAAGCACCAGTGAGTGCACCCTATCCTTTACAATAGGAGGAAGCACCGCTGGGCGCACGCTATCCTTTCCAATAGTATATGGCTGTGCAGGTTGGTGTTTCAGGCTGTACACGAACTTGCAATCATGGAATTAAAAATGTTCTGATCTCCCTGTAAAGATAATAATATTACCTATAAATTTGTCGTTGGATGTACACAGAATTGTCTATATTTTTTAAGTTCCTACTTTTTGAGCATCGTGAATTTGTGATATCAGCGGCTGTTTGACAGCTATGTGGCAATTAAACAGCTTGCTATGTATTGCAGGATTAAACATTCGCGTTCTTCAGATGGCAGTGACTAAAAATAAATCATGTTTACATCCAGCAGCATATTTGTAGACAAGATTATTATCTTTCACGTGACGTTAAACAAATTTTAAATTCCATTATTGCAATTTCACGTACAGCGAAATTACATGAGATTGCAATGATGGAATTTAATATTTTGTGATGTTCAAACAGCAATAACTAAAAATATATAGAAAATTCCTGTGTACATCCAACAAAAATTTATCAACAGATTAAAAATTATGTGACTGGAATGTCATGTACAGCCTTAAACACCAATCCACACAGGCACATACCATTGTAAAGGATAGGGTGTGAATTCACCAACAGTCGTTAGGTCTAGCAACAAACTGTGCAGAAAATGCACAGAAAAGCGTGACCAAAAGGGGCCTTGAACAGGGTGACGGAGGGCGTTAAACAATTATTTGAATAAAAAAAATATTTTATTCAGTGTGGGAATAAAAAAGGTTCTTTTAATTTAGTCTTTAAAAGTGAACAAAAAATTGCAGTGTTAAAACACAGGTACTAGATTTTAAACAAATGCAGGAAAGATTGCATTTATATACCTTCTTTGTAGTTCTGCTGAATGGCAATGTCATAGTTTTGTCTAAGCACCAAGAAATCTATCACGTCGGCCATGTCATGGTATCTGAAAATAAAATATTAAAACGTAAAAGCAGCAGTCATGACAATACATCCAGTCATGACAATACATCCAGTCCTGACTATACATCCAGTCATGACAATACATCAAGTCATGACAATACATCCAGTCCTGACTATACATCCAGTCATGACAATACATCCAGTCATGACAATACATCCAGTCCTGACTTTACACATTCTTCTCAAATCTTTTTAACAAAATATGAATAGCGTATACGTGTATAGAAAATCACTTGAAATAGAAAAAAACACCAAAAAATCATCACCACAAAGTTAGCTTGCATGCTATAGACAGCAGTTAGCTTGCATGCAACCAGGAATTGAGAGCAAGAAAAGAATGCCTGTGAAATTTAAAACAAAGATCTGTGAAATTGTGATAAGACTTGTTTTCACTTAGGAATGAAAACGCAAGCATGAAGTGACGGGTGTAATAGTGTAATAGTGTAATAGTGAGGTGGCCTGCTGCGATATCCTTGCCAAAAAGATGAGATGAGGGACGTGGTAAGGAGAGACATGGAGGTGGCAGAGGTTGTGGAGGAGGACGCAGTGGACAGAGTATCGTGGTGAGGAGAGACATGGAGGTGACAGAGGTTGTGGAGGAGGATGCAATGGATAGGCGTTGTGGTGAGGAGAGACATGGAGGTGACAGAGGTTGTGGAGGAGGATGCAATGGACAGGCGTTGTGGTGAGGAGAGACATGGAGGTGGCAGAGGTTGTGGAGGAAGATGCAACGGACAGGGCATCGTTGTGAGGAGAAGAGACATGGAGGTGACAGAGGTTGTGGAGGAGGATGCAATGGACAGGCATTGTAGTGAGGAGAGACATGGAGGTGACAGAGGTAGTGAAGGAGGATGCAATGGACAGGCGTTGTGGTGAGGAGAGACATGGAGGTGGCAGAGGTTGTGGAGGAAGATGCAATGGACAGGGCATTGTTGTGAGGAGACGAGACATGGAGGTGGCAGAGGTTGTGGAGGAGGATGCAATGGACAGGCGTTGTAGTGAGGAGAGACATGGAGGTGACAGAGGTTGTGAAGGAGGATGCAATGGACAGGCGTTGTGGTGAGGAGAGACATGGAGGTGACAGAGGTTGTGGAGGAGGATGCGTCGTGGTGAGGAGAGAAATGGAGGTGGCAGAGGATGTGGAGGAGGATGCAATGGACAGGGCGTCATGGTGAGGAGAGACATGGAGGTGGCATAGGTTGTGGAGGAAGATGCAACGGACAGGGCATCGTTGTGAACAGAAGAGACATGGAGGTGACAGAGGTTGTGGAGGAGGATGCAATGGACAGGCATTGTGTTGAGGAGAGACATGGAGGTGACAGATGTTGTGGAGGAGGATGCAATGGACAGGGCTTCGTGGTGAGGAGAGACATGGATGTGGCATAGGTTGTGGAGGAAGATGCAACGGACAGGGCATCGCTGTGAGGAGAAGAGACATGGAGGTGACAGAGGTTGTGGAGGAGGATGCAATGGACAGGCGTTGTGGTGAGGAGAGACATGGAGGTGGCATAGGTTGTGGAGGAGGATGCAATGGACAGGGCGTCGTGGTGAGGAGAGACATGGAGGTGGCAGAGGTTGTGGAGGAGGATGCAATGGACAGGGCGTCGTGGTGAAGAGAGACATGGAGGTGGCATAGGTTGTGAAGGAGGATGCAATGGACAGGGCATCGTGGTGAGGAGAGATATGGAGGTGTCACAGGTTGTGGAGGAGGATGCAACGGACAGGGCATCGCTGTGAGGAGAAGAGACATGGAGGTGACAGAGGTTGTGGAGGAGGATGCAATGGACAGGCGTTGTGGTGAGGAGAGACATGGAGGTGGCAGAGATTGTGGAGGAAGATGCAACATACAGGGCATCGTTGTGAGGAGAAGAGACATGGAGGTGACGGAGGTTGTGGAGGAGGATGCAATGGACAGGGCGTGGTGATGAGGAGAGACATGGAGGTGGCAGGAGTTGTGGAGTAGGACGCAATGGACAGAGTATCGTGGTGAGGAGAGACATGGAGGTGACAGAGGTTGTGGAGGAGGATGCAATGGACAGGGCTTCATGGTGAGGAGAAACATGGAGGTGGCATAGGTTGTGGAGGAGGATGCAATGGACAGGGCGTCGTGGTGAGGAGATACATGGAGGTGGCAGAGGTTGTGGAGGAGGATGCAATGGACAGGGCGTCGTGGTGAGGAGAGACATGGAGGTGGCATAGGTTGTGAAGGAGGATGCAATGGACAGGGCATCGTGGTGAGGAGAGATATGGAGGTGTCACAGGTTGTGGAGTAGGATGCAACGGACAAGGCATCGTTGTGAGGAGAAGAGACATGGAGGTGACAGAGGTTGTGGAGGAGGACGCAATGGACAGGGCGTTGTGGTGAGGAGAGATGTGGAAGTGGCAGAGGTTGTGGAGGAGGACGCAATGGATAGGGCATTGTGGTGAGGAGAGACATGGAGGTGGCATAGGTTGTGGAGGAGGATGCAATGGACAGAGCATCACGGTGAGGAGAGACATGGAGGTGACAGAGGTTGTGGAGGAGGACGCAATGGACAAGGCATTGTGGTGAGGAGAGACATGGAGGTGGCAGAGGTTGTGGAGGAGGACGCAATGGACAGGGCCCTGTGGTGAGGAGAGACATGGAGGTGGCAGAGGTTGTGGAGGAAGACGCAATGGACAGGGCATAGTGGTGAGGAGAAGAAACATGGAGGTGACAGAGATTGTGGAGGAGGATGCAATGGACAGGGCATCACGATGAGGAGACATGGAGGTGGCAGAGGATGCAATGGACAGGGTGTTGTGGTGAGGAGAAACATGGAGGTGGCAGAGGTTGTCGAGGAGGATGCAACGGACAAGGCATCGTTGTGAGGAGAAGAGATATGGAGGTGACAAGAGGTTGTGGAAGAGGATGCAATGTACAAGGTATCGTGGTAAGGAGAGACATGGAGGTGGCAGAGGTTGTGGAGGAGGACGCAATGGACAGGACGTCATGGTGAGGAGGGACGTGGAGGTGACAGAGGTTGTGGAAGAGGATGCAATGGACAGGATATCGTGGTGAGGAGAGACATGGAGGTGGCAGAGGTTGTGGAGGAGGATGCAATGGACAGGGAGTTATGGTGAGGAGAGACATGTAGGTGGCAGAAGTTGTGGAGAAGGATGCAATGGACAGGGTATTGTGGTGAGGAGAGACATGGAGGTGACAGAGGTTGTGGAGGAGGATGCAATGGACAGGGTATCGTGGTGAGGAGAGACATGGAGGTGACAGAGGTTGTGGAAGAGGATGCAATGGACAGGGCGTCGTGGTGAGGAGAGAGGTGGAGGTGGCAGAGGTTGTGGAGGAGGTGGACCTACTTGATGGTGAAGTTGCCTCCCGTCAACTTGTCTGAGTCGGGATCAAGGAAGGCCAACTTGAGGCAGACAAGACGCGGTGGTAGGATCTCATACTTGATCCCAATGATCTTCACCAGCTCCTGCTCCTACAACATGGATCATAAAACATGATCTATCTTCTCTAACATAGATCATCAACATGGTCTGTGTTCTGTAACACAGATCACTAAGATGATCTAACTTCTCTGACTAAGACAGATCCCCTAAATGTTGTGTTATTTAACACAGATCATTACCATGATCAAACTTCTTTAATCAAACTTACCTGTGTTCTGTAACACAGATCTTCAACATTTGTAACTATAAGCACAGATCATCAATACGGTCCATTTGTTCCCACAATCACAAATCTAATGAAATCCCATGAAAAAAAAAAATACACATAATAATAATAATAATGTATTTATTTCAGACAATCATGATGTCCATATATACAAATACATCAATAAAAGTATGTAAATAATATAAAAATACATAGATAAGAACAATATGTTTAAAAATTATATAAATCCCGGACCCACTGGTGCCGCAGTTTCGAAGTACAATACACATCACTAGTTTTAATGCTATAAATAATGGGATTCAAAGACATGTCAATCCTATTCATTAAGCTAAAAATAGCCTTTCTGATTACACATTTACCCGAGCTGACATTAGCTGTAGCAAACATGTGACTAGCGCTACATCTCATGGGCAAATTGTTCAATATCCTGAAAGAGTTGTTATATGCAACAACGAATTGATGAAAATTAACTTTTCTAAAGTTCACCCATAACGCACACATATAGATATTACCAAAATACGCTGTAAATAGCTTATTTTTTACAGCAGTTGAACAAAAGTGAAACTTTTGACGTAACATGTTACTCTTGGCATACAAAAGTCTCACTTTGGCTTGCATGTCAGACTCATCAGACAAGTTATTAGAAATGACATGTCCAAGATATTTACAAGAGGTGGCAAAGTTTAACTTCTTTCCTCCTAATGTCATTTCTTTAGACAGATTTGACTTTCTAGATTCAAAGTACATGACCAGGGATTTACTCGCATTGTATTGCACATCGTGCTCACATCCATATGAGTAACACATGTCTAGTAGTGTTTGTAGTCCTTTAGCAGAAGGTGCAAACATAAGTATATCATCGGCGTATATAAGGTGATTAACAACCATGTTACCAAGACTACAACCGATTTGTTTTTTGTGCAATTGTATACTCAGATTATCCATATAAATGTTAAAAAGCAAAGGGGATAACTTCCCACCTTGCTTAACACCATTGCCTACCGAGAAGAAGTCCGAGTAGGTATTTCCCCATCGTATGCATACACATTGATTATTGAATTCATTGCTGAGTATTCTTAAGATATAGTTCGGTACATTTCGTTGTTCTAGTTTCGTTATAAGTTTATTTCGGTTGACACGATCAAACGCCTTTGATGCATCTAAAAATGCGACGTGCATAGCTGAACCATGTTCAGTGTAGAACCTTAATAATTCCTTAAATGCAAACACGCATAACTCCGTTCCATGTTTAGGCTTAAAGCCAAATTGATTAGGAGTGGTTTCCAAGTACATTTTCATTCTGTTAAAAAGAACAGTGTCTATTATCTTCGAAAATATATTCGATAGACATATTGGCCTATAATTCCCTTTGTCGTTTACTCGTCTATTTTTGTCTTTAATAATTGGTACAATAACAGACTGTGAAATTTCTTTTGGTAAATAACCATGCACCAGAATCGAAGACACAAGGATAGACAAAAGCACAGCGAGTTGATAATCAGCGAACTTAATATGTTCTGCACTGATACCGTCCAGACCTGGTGACTTATTTTTTGAGAGTCCATTAATAATATCCATCAGTTCAACTGCACCAACAGTCATTCCTGTATTGTCAGTGGAACAGTCATAACAAACTTTATCACATCGACTATCCTCCACATCATTAAATAAATGTTCATAATGATGCTTCCACATTGACCCGATGTTTACGTCACCGTGTATATTATCAATGTTTGTCGGAAGTTTTACTTTACTGTTCGTACAGTGCTTAATTTCTTTCCAGAATTTGCGGTGGTCTTTCTGACACAACTGTTCTGCAATGTTATCAGCAATGATAGTTTCTTTCTCCCTTTTACATTTTCTGATCGCCTGTTTGAATTTCATTCTGGATAATTTCATAACATTAAAAATGTCACCTTGTCTAGGTTTACCAGTCTCTTTCCATATACAGTAAGCATCACGGGCTGCACAATGAAGCTCTTTCACTCGCTCGTTCCAACCTGGTACAACATTATACTTATAAGCACCTTTGCGATTTGACCGGAGTGTGTGACCACACCTCTTCAATGTAATCACGATAGAATTGTAAAAGTCATCGAGATCATCATGATGATTACAGTTATGACAATTGGGATCATTGCATCTAACACCCGGTGGAACATTCAGTTTGCTCAATTCAACGTTCGTGCATTCTCTATATGCATCAATATCTTGTGGGTTTAATCTGTCCCACTGTAAGCCTTGCTTACTCTCATTAGTATTGCCACTACCACTAACGCATTCTGGTACAATATCACTGTCTATGCTGAACGATATCGGGTGGTGATCAGAATAAATAACATCATAAAGTATGGACATGTTAGATAGGCAATCCTTCGCATCCGCGGTACATATGATATGGTCTAGCCATGATGTAGTTCCCCAGGCAGAACTAACGTATGTATATGTGTCTATTGGGAGAGTATCTTGATCACATATAGCCAGAGTAAATTCTTTGCAGAAATCAAGTAAGATATTCCCCAAAACTGATTTCTTGGAAATAT
Organism: Paraescarpia echinospica; assembly: GCA_020002185.1. Taxonomy (NCBI): domain Eukaryota; kingdom Metazoa; phylum Annelida; class Polychaeta; order Sabellida; family Siboglinidae; genus Paraescarpia; species Paraescarpia echinospica. Next base: position 57,258,557 of record CM034542.1, read on the forward strand.
CCGCGTTAAAATCACCAACAATAGTGATGCACGAGCTATTAATATTATTAACATATATAGCAATTTTGGACATATAATCATTGAACTTGTCCCTGTTTTCCTCGCATTCATAAGGTAAATATACGTTTAGTAGATAGTACTCCTTGTTACCCCAACAAATTCTTATGCCGCATAGCCAATCATAGCACTGGTCAAGAATGGTGATGTATTGATCAAGGGAATGTTTCCATAAAAAACCTACACCACCATACGGTCTACCAGTTAAAATACCACAAGATGCATCTACAGGAGAAACACCATAACCCACATAACCTTCGTGACAGGTGTTTAGTATATGGCAATCTTGTTTAGTGAGCATAAGCTCTTGTAGGCACAGTATATCACATTCCATTAACACATCATTTAAGAAGGGCATAAAACCTTTAAATCCATTACAATTAAAAGATGTGATGTTAATTTCCATAACTTAGTTCTTGGTTTTAAAGAATTTCCTCAAGTATACACCAGATGGCCAGTTGTCAGGGTCATAAAACTTAGATGCATCAATGCATATAACATCAACCTTGAATGAGGCATAACTCTCATGCTTAGTTTTTAGTTTCACACATTTGGCCTCGAGCTTATGCACACACTTCACATACAAAGACATGTCATCGACAGTGACCGTAGGATCTAGTCGTGAGACATAAAAACACATTCCCTGAATTTGGGGTTCTTTGGCCACATACCCCGAGATTGGGGTTCTTTGGCCACATACCCTGAGATTGGGCTTCTTGGGCCACAGAGCCTGAGTTTGGGGTTCTTGGGCCACACATACCCTAAGATTAGGGTTCTTAGGCTACATGTGCCTTAATATTGTGATTCTTGGGCCACATATACTTTGAGATTGGGATATCTGTGCCACACATATGCTGAAACTAGGGTTCTTGGGACACACATACCCTGAGATTGGGGTTCTTGGGCCATATGTACCCTGAGATTGGGGTTCTTAGGCCATATGTACCCTGAGATTGGGGTTCTTAGGCCATATGTACCCTGAGATTGGGGTTCTTGGGTCATACGTACCCTAAGATTGGGGTTCTTGTGCCAGGGCTGGTTCCTACTCAGGTTGATGGAGTAAACAGTGCGCGCATCCACGGCCTGTACGTAGAGTTCATGACCCTGGCGGAAGTACATCACCTCGTCGCCCATCTGGGGCACGTAGGGGGCCTTGCGGGGGGTCGTGTCTGTGAGCCACTCCGGAGGGCGATACTCCTCCCGGAGTTCATGGATCTCTTCCTGCTGGTCCAACATCTTACGTTGCTGCAAGCACAACACGTAGAGAATTGGAATATTTATAAACTGATAGACCTCCATCAATGTTGATATTATATCATTAATAAATTTACTAAAATGTTTCATCTTCTAGAATTAGAAAAGTGTTTGATGTTTTTAGAAATGTAATAACATTTTATGTAATTATTTAGTATTTTTTTAAATGCAATATACTGTTTTGAATTGTATATTTTATCTAAAGCTATTTTATCTAACCGTGTGTGTGTGTGTGTGTGTGTGTGTGTGTGTGTGTGTGTGTGTGTGTGCATTTATGAGTGTGTTTGTGTATGTATGTGTGTGTGTGTGTGTGTGTATGTGTGCGTGCGTGTGTGTGTGTGTATGTATGTGTGCATGCGTGCATGCCTGCGTGTATTATGATGGCTCATAGAAATCAAACCTTAAAGTTGGCATGGTTAATCATTTATACTAACCACTTTTCAGTAATTTGAAAAGTCGTTCGACCTGAAGAACCATAGCCAGGTTTATCGTGTGTGATGCCAACTTGTCCACAAGTTGGCCAAATACAATCAGACATTTAGTTAAATACAGCATCCTGTTTAACATCAGTGTGAAAATCTTGTTACACTTCCATGTCTGCCAACTTAACATTCTCCAAGAAACATTTAATACATTTACAAGAAAGTAATACATTGTTGAGATGTTAAAAAACATTGGCAAAAACAAATAGAGACTTTACATTTCTCTGCCGTCTTGTCTCCTTCTTTCTTTTAGATGGCGGCCTCTTCTTCTTTCGACTCTTCGCAGTTTTCTCATCATCATCATCACTGACGTCCTCCTCCTCTGAAGAGTTCTGCTTCTTCTTCACTGGTTGCCGCTGCGATGTGCGCTTTGGTGGCTGCAAGGTCGTTCCTGCATCTGCGATCCAGTCTGAATACTCACTTGATTCACTGGAATACACAGCAATGACAGGACATTAAATGATGCAGTCCGATTCACTCAATTCACTGGAATACACAGCAATGACAGGACATTAAATGATGCAGTCTGATTCACTCAATTCACTGGAATACACAGCAATGACAGAACATTAAATGATCCAGTCTGAATATTTGCTCGATTCACTGGAATACACAGCAATGACAGGACATTAAATGATCCAGTCTGATTCACTCAATTCACTAGAATACACAGCAATGACAGGACATTAAATGATCCAGTCTGATTCACTCAATTCACTAGAATACACAGCAATGACAGGACATTAAATGATGCAGTCTGATTCACTCAATTCACTAGAATACACAGCAATGACAGGACATTAAATGATCCAGTCTGATTCACTCAATTCACAGGAATACACAGCAATGACAGGACATTAAATGATCCAGTCTGATTCACTCAATTCACTGGAATACACAGCAATGACAGGACATTAAATGATCCAGTCTGATTCACTCAATTCACTGGAATACACAGCAATGACAGGACATTAAATGATCCAGTCTGATTCACTCAATTCACTAGAGTACACAGCAATGACAGGACATTAAATGATGCAGTCCGATTCACTCAATTCACTGGAATACACAGCAATGACAGGACATTAAATGATGCAGTCTGATTCACTCAATTCACTGGAATACACAGCAATGACAGAACATTAAATGATCCAGTCTGAATATTTGCTCGATTCACTGGAATACACAGCAATGACAGGACATTAAATGATCCAGTCTGATTCACTCAATTCACTAGAATACACAGCAATGACAGGACATTAAATGATCCAGTCTGATTCACTCAATTCACTGGAATACACAGCAATGACAGGACATTAAATGATGCAGTCTGATTCACTCAATTCACTGGAATACACAGCAATGACAGAACATTAAATGATCCAGTCTGATTCACTCAATTCACTGGAATACACAGCAATGACAGGACATTAAATGATCCAGTCTGATTCACTCAATTCACTGGAATACACAGCAATGACAGGACATTAAATGATCCAGTCTGATTCACTCAATTCACAGGAATACACAGCAATGACAGGACATTAAATGATCCAGTCTGATTCACTCAATTCACTGGAATACACAGCAATGACAGGACATTAAATGATCCAGTCTGATTCACTCAATTCACTGGAATACACAGCAATGACAGGACATTAAATGATCCAGTCTGATTCACTCAATTCACTAGAATACACAGCAATGACAGGACATTAAATGATGCAGTCTGATTCACTCAATTCACTAGAATACACAGCAATGACAGGACATTAAATGATCCAGTCTGATTCACTCAATTCACAGGAATACACAGCAATGACAGGACATTAAATGATCCAGTCTGATTCACTCAATTCACAGGAATACACAGCAATGACAGGACATTAAATGATCTCTACAGCTGAGTGAACTGGAGTGACATAATGTGAACGAACTTGCCCAAGGTTCAACAGGATTCGAACCCAGTTTCTTCCGATTGAGAGTTTGATGCTCAAGCCACCGGGTCACCTACCTGACGTAGTTGTTGTCATTGTCATCATCGTCATTCCACAGCAACTGTTCATCCTGTGGCAGAAGCAGTAGGTAGAGTAACAGAATAAAATATTATTGGTATCATTTATTAGAATTACTGGGCATCAACAAGAGCAGATAGAAAACATAAAATAAATCATACTATTATCGTTTATTAGCATCCGTCATTTATAAATAATTAGTAAGATTTATCAAGCCAATATGTTAGCATTATTAAAAAGAGGCAGTCTGTTCCTAGTTTTTAATTTATTAATTAAAATGTTCTTAATATTGTAATAACTTTAGTTGAAGGAATATTGTGTTTAGTTGAAGGAATATTATGTTTAGTTGAAGGAATATTGTGTTTAGTAAGCCTGTAAGAACATTCACAATTTGGAAGATCAGAGCATGTTCAAATAGTAAACAAAACATCAAGTCTCAAGACAAGCTTTATTGACAATATAGTCAAGCTTGGCTGAGTTAACTGCAGGACCCTTTGATATTCAACAATGTCCCATTTTCCCACATTCAACACGACAGACTGCCTGTTACAAATTACTACGCTGGCTAATTCCGGGTAGAGGAACAGTCTGCCTCCCTTTAAATCGATTCCTTAAGACTGCGTGGATTGTTATGAAATAAAAAAAAAAAATAAAAAATAAAATGGTGAGAGCAAGATAAGGAGCTTCTTGTCCCACCTCCTCCTCCTCCTCCTCTTCCTCTGTGTCGTACAGGGCGCGGGTGGTGAGTAGGTTGCGCCCCGTCTCCTCGTATTGGACGGCGTGGGGGTCGCATGGGCCCGACCCTCGACACCGCGTCCGCATATAGTTGCTGCCATCGCTTGAGTCTTTCTGCAACATCATTAATATTTCATTTAACATGGTTTTTTCATGGAAAGTATAACATACGTATAGAGTCCAACATCATCATTCAAGATTTAACAAGATTGCCACCCAGAGAATTAACTCTAGGTGGCAGGTGGACAAGGAAGCCCTTTGGCATATCGAGAGTCCGACCCTTTTATCTATGTGTATCCAGCCCGTCTGAGGTATGTGTTGATTTTATTTTTAAACATATTCACGCTACTAGCACCCACACAATCAGCAGATAATCTGTTCCATTCATTTACAGTCCTTTGTGAAAATGAAAACTTTCTTATATCTAATCTACTCTGCTCCTTTGCTAATGTAACTTCATGTCCTCTAGTCCATCTATCTTTCTTATCTGAAAAAAAAAATGTCTATCAATATTTTCATAACCATTCAATATTTAAAACACTTCTATCTGATCTCCTCTCAATCTCCTGGTCTCTTGTGTTGTTAAACCGCATTTTTTAGGCGTATTTCGTAACAAAGATCCCTCAGTTTTGGTATAATTTTAGTTGCTCTCCTCTGCACTCTTTCTAGCATATCTATGTCCTTCCTGCGATATGGCCTCCACGCTTGAATACAATATTCTAAATGAGGCCTAACTATTGTTTTGTACAGCGGTATTATTAGCTCTTTTTCCTTATACGTTATGTTTCGCCTAATTAATCCAAGGATTTGATTTCCCTTTGAAGCTGCAATTCCGCACTGCTCTGAAACCTTCATATCAGCACTAATGGTTAACCCTAAGTCCTTTTCTTTTACAGTAGTACTTAGTACAGTACCCCCATTGTATATTCTACCTCTTCGTTCCCATGTCCTGTGTGGAGGCATTTACATTTCCCAAAATTGAACAGCATTTGCCACTTTTCAGACCATTCGATCAACCTGTCAAGATCATCTTGTAAATGCTGTCTATCTCCATCACTTTTAATCCTTCTAAACACTTTTGTATCATCCGCAAATTTCAACACCTTGCTTGTTATTTCATCATCCAAATCGTTTATATATATTAAGAATAATATAGGTCCTAATACTGATCCCTGTGGTACCCCACTCAATACCGATTTCCAGTTTGAAGCCTCCCCATCAACTACTACACGTTGTCTTCTGTCAATCAGCCATTGTTCTATCCAGTTTATTATATCATTTCCTATGCCATGGGCCTTTAGTTTCAGCAGTAATCTTTGATGTGGTACTTTGTCGAAAGCTTTTTGAAAATCTAAGTAGACGATATCTACCGGTGATCCCTCATCTACCCACTTAGTGATGTCTTCCAAAAAACATAACATATTTGTTAAGCATGACCTCGCTTTAAAAAAACCATGTTGAGATGGGTTTATCAAGTTTTGTTTAACAAGAAAATCCACCATGTGATCTTTAATTAGTCTTTCTAATAATTTGCAAATCACTGATGTTAAACTCACTGGTCTATAGTTCTCCAACTTGTTTCTCGAACCTTTTTTAAATAACGGTATAATGTTTGCCTCTTTCCGTTCTAAAGGAACCACTCCCTCTTCTAATGACAAATTGAAAACTGTTGCAAGCGGTACGCTAATTTGTTCTACAATTTCCAATAGTAGTTTGGGTGGAATCCCATCCACTCCAGGTGATTTATTATCCTTCATAGCCCTTATTTTCTTAGCTACCATTTCCGGGGTTACAATTAATTGTCCTAAATAGTCTGAATCTGCCCTCTTGAACTTAGCCTCTGGTACTGGCAGTGAACTAATATCTTCTCTGGTAAACACTGAACTAAAGTACTCATTCAGGTCTTCTGCCATTAAGAATCCCTCTTGATATTATATTTCCAGCACTATCTTCTAGAGGACCGACCTTATCTTGAACTTTCTGTTTGCTTCGAACATACGCATAAAAACTCTTGCTGTCATATTTTATATTAGTAGCTAATTGTTGTTCATAGCTTCTCTTTGAATTTCTAATTTCAGCTGTAGCTTGGTTAAGTGCTTCTTTATAACTGTTGTAGTCTTCATCATTTCCAGTACATCTATATGACTTCCACATCATTTGTTTACACTTAATTTTTCTAATGGCTTCTTTCGATAAGTGTTTCTTTTTGGACCGTTTCCCTTGTTTTTTGAAGGGTACAAATTAATCGAAATATTTCCTTATGTCCTTATACCTTCCTTTGTGGAAATTTCTCCTATACTGCTTTTTACTATTCATTTCTGATTTTACTTTGATGGTAGAATGTATCTGGTTGTGATCGCTACTCCCCAGTGGCTCACATATCTTGACATTGTCAACTAATTCATTCTGTGAGGAAAAAACTATGTCTAACACATTCTCACCCCTGGTTGGTTCTAGCACATGTTGAGAAAGGAAAGTATCTTGAACTAAAACTAAAAACTTGTGGTCCTCACTCCCCATACTCTGAAGAGATTTCCATTGTATATGCCCGTGATTAAAATCCCCCATAATAATACAGTCCCGTTTGCTTACTTCCCTTATAGCGTTTCGTATTTTTTCATTCTCTTCTATGCTTATGTTTGGACTTCGATAAACTAACCCAACTGTTAACGTTGAGTTTCCTGTAACTATGTTACACCAAACAGCTTCTTCGCAATCTGCTTCTCTTTCTAATTTTATTTCATAAGCCTGGATAGATTCTTTAATATATAAAATAACTCCACCTCCCTTTCTTCTTATTCTATCTTTTCTAAACATTACATATCCTGTCAGTCCCAATTCAGCATCTGATATATCGGTGGTGGTCCAGGATTCGGTTATACCTATTATATGAGGGTCAATATCTTCTACCATAACGTTTAGTTCATTTCTTTTGTTTACTATACTCCTTGCATTTAAACAAACACATTTATATCCAGCTTCAGAAGAGTTTTCCAGGCTGTTATTTGCTGATTTATTTGTGCTGTCTTTATCTATGCCTCCATTTTTAGGCTTTTCTGTGAGTCCCCCCTGCGAATCTAGTTTAAATAGATGCAACCTGAGAAAACTGCTGCCCCCTTTCCACTAAGATGGAGGCCATCTCTCATGTACATATATTCCCTCCCAACAAAGTATCCCCATAAATCTGTGAATCCCACCCTCTCTTCTTCACACATCTGCTCAACTAGTGCGTTGATCGCCATCCTCTTGCAGTTTCTATACGTTGCCCCCCCTTCCTCCCATTACTGGCAAAATTCCTGACAGAATAACCAGTTCAACTCTTGTCTTCTTTAGCTTCCTCACTAACTGTCTATACTTCTGTACTATCGCAGTTGTTCCCTCCCTGTCTGCATTATTTGTTCCGACATGTACCAGTATAGACCCCCCCCTTGCCATTTCCCAATACCTTCTCTACCCTGTCAGTCACATGTTCAATCCTAGCCCCGGTAGACAAACAACGACGTCTTTCCCCTCGCTCAGTGTTTTGTCCCGTCTTTCTCATAATGGAGTCGCCCATAAACACCCTCTCTTTCCTCATTGCCCCCTCAATCACTGCCTTAGAAAAGCTCCTTCTTCGGTTTGCATCTGTCTGGTTGTTGTCTTTCCCCCCTGTCGTCTTCTCTCCTGTCACATTCTCTTCCGATCCATTCTTTTCTGTCGCTTTTTCTCTTGTCACCTTTCCTCCTGTCAGCGTCCCTTTTATCGACTTCTCTTCTATCACATTTGCTCTCACTTCCTTTCGTCCCTTCATCTTTCATCCCATCTCATTTTCTTCTCTCCTCTCCCATCCCATCTTCCCTCCCTCCTTCTCTACGGTCACTTTCTTCCCTGTCACCTTCACGCTTGTCACGTTTTCTGTTGTCGATTTTCCAATTTCTTCCCCTCCAATCACCTTCCCTCCTCTCAATCTCCTTTCCTCAGTTTTCTTGTCACTGCTATTCTCCTTCAGTCTTGCAGTATTCTCACCTCTCTCCATGTCGTCTTTCTCCATTCGACCTGCCTCCTTGCTAATTCCCATCTCCATTCCCTTCACAATATCTTTCAACCTAACTATCTCCTTCTGCAGACACTCCACCTTCCAACACCCAATGCACTGAAAGGTGATTCCTTCCTCCATGGTTTCTGCCCATGACTTCCCACAGCCGGACAATGCAAAATCTACCCAGCTGTGGCAGTGATCGCACACCATGTGTCGCTTTGCCTTGACTTGCCGCTTGCAAGGCACCATATCCCGATTAGAATTTATTTAATAACTTAACTAACTTAGTCTTTATAAAGACTGTTTCCTGCGTACTACAGCACACTTTAGGTTACAGATTTCAATTACACAGCCGACTATTTATCCTGTCACGAACGCTAACATTACCGGTAGTGACCTAATTTAAATACAATAAATTACGTTACGTTAGGCTGCTTTATTTATTTAGGTTACGCCGCCCGACTATCGCCCTTGCTTAGTTTTAACAACAATGCTACCTAATCAAAATATCTAGCAAGTACTGGCTAACACAGATATTATCTTATGTAAGTAGTTTGATGGTTGTTACTTTATCTCCTGTATATTCTACCACATAATCAGGTTTGTTAAATCTTGTTTACAACTTATCGAAGGCTAAGTGAGTTACCCTATTATCACTCACTATACTAAGGTGTTCTAAAATACTTTAACTAACTAACTTTAAGCACAACTGCTACTCAATATATGTTTATTGCAACTTTATGAATTATGTTAAGGCAAGAATAATACTTATCAATCTGTAATTCCAGTTGTTTATCAACTTTTCTGCACCACCAATTTCTACGATCTATCTCCATCAAATATAGCCTCGAACTACCATTCTACTGTACTTATAACAGAACTTATGACAAAATCTAGATTTTGGTTCTGTAGCGGCCATCTTGGATTGAGAAAAAATCAAGCCAGTGGCAAGTGGCCACGCACCCAGAATTTCATCTAAACCCAAGTACTATTGAAAAATACTAAAAACTGATTGTAAACGTACACTGCAAGCTTTTCTAGAAATATAGGGTCCTGCCACCAGACTATAATAAAATCAAAGGTTTAAAATGCTTTCGTTGTATTATCACCTGAGCAGCACTATATAGCAGTATGTATCAGGAATAGCACGTGTGAGTATAAAGACATATTCAAGAAACGTATCAAGTGCAAAACATAGAAAACTGTGAATGCAGTGCCGACTATTCCATGGCGAGTCACTTTACAAACTGAAAATATACAGTAATGTTAAAATGGCTGCCATTTTGAAAATATAGCAGCCATCTTTGATGTTCAGGTATATTTGGAAAGCATAAAAACAAGACTTTAAACTGGCCAGCTTGAAATTTTTTTTTATTTATATCCCCAAAAATATTTGAAATAAAAATGCAGGCCATTTGGCAAAAAGTGGCTACCATCTTGGATTTTCAAATGGCTTGTTGACTGGATTTGAAGAATGTCCCAGTGAGAATATCTATGTTAAGTTTCATGCTTGTATCGCCATTTAAACGATATTTCATCTAATCTGCTCTACTATAATAAAATATAAAGATTACACTACCCCTGGAGAGAGTGGTTTCTTCTTGCGTTCAACAATAAACTTCTTCAGTTCTTCTTCCATCATATGCTGCCTCCATTTCTCGTTCTGCCTGAGAACAAAAGAATGCTGGTCTAACAATCATTATTAACCCTTTCAGTGCATAAAGAACGCAGGTTTAATAATCCTTGTTAACCCTTTCAAACACTGGTTTAACAATCATTATAAACATTTTCAAAACATAAAAATAGGTTAACAATCATAATTAACCCTGCCAAACCATAAAAAGCACAGGTTTAACAATCATTATTAACTCTTTCAGACCATAAGAACACAATCATTATTAACCAATGAAGAACCTAAAGAGCACAGGGTTTGCAACCATTTTTAACCTTTGAGACCACGAAAACTACAAGATTAGCAACAATTATTAACCCTTTGAGACTTCAATAACTGGGTCGCTATAGCAGATCTGAATAAGTTCACATCTCCTCTCTTTACATAATCAATAATGTTGTCAATGGGATGAAGTTGGTGATTATACTATAACATGAATGTGGTGCTAGTTCAAATAATTAAAACAACTGGTGATCTTCATATAAGTTGTGTTCCAGTTAAGGTGCATCAACTGAACAAATCATCATCATGTACCTTCACTTTGCTGAAATGAACGTTGATGCCATTGCTGATTTCGAGGTTAGCGATGTTAAATTCATTGATTCATCACAAATTCCCTTGTAACTGCCAGTTTCGGTGACATTTGTTGAAACACGACAACCAATACGTCAAAACATTTTAACAGAACATGTCCTACCTTCGTAGCGACACCTCTAGCGGTCTCATGACCCGATGTCGGCTGCTGCTGTTCGTTGTTGTACAGGTGCTGCCCCCTGGCATGTCTTCAGCAACAAAAATGCCAGATTGTCTGCGACTTTCACTGCTGCGGCGATTTCCACGGGAAGACACTTCTGCCACGTTCTCTGCTTTAAGAACAACAAGGTACAAGCATTTGTTGCGCCTTCTTGTATGGTGTACACCAGCCTTGGTAGACTGATAACTATTTAGATTTAAGGTTTGAGCGGCAATTACCGTGTCAGTTGATTTCTTTACTTTTTTCTTCATAGAACATTGGTATGAAGATACGTACTACAAAAAACATGGCATTAATGCCATATGTCAACAATCCTTGCGTTAAAAACTACTACTTTGTGTCTCAGTGGAATTCCCCTTCAAATTCTTGGAAACTATAACGTTTCCATAGAAACAATGACCTGAGTTTCATGCCAGTGCAGATGTCTGCGAGTGTAAATTTGCTCGCCGTGAAGACATACCATACAGTCTAGTTATTCTGATACCAGTATTTTGTTTTATGAAGATTCCATAATTGCATCTCGATGTTAAATAACCAACACTAGTGGGAGTCTTTTTGTTTTGTGACCGAACGCAGTTCCATGCATGACAACGCCGCCATTTATCAATAACCCATGATTGATCCCTAACCAATCAGGTGCCACCAAAACACAGACTAGCACGTGGGGCCGTAGGTCAGTCGTAAACACGAGGTCGTTCAACATTTAGTCATTACAAATACAGATTGCAGGGCCCAGTTAGCGGGAAAACCCGGGGATATCTCAAAAACAGATGTGTCCGTCAATCTGTATAAAAAATAAACTGTTTGCCAATGAAAAAAGTCACATTTCATGCAAAACCCGCCTATCTGGTGACATGTCTGTTATCAATGACAATCAGGAAGCATTACTTAATGCAATTTTTTAAAACTATAACAGTTACAAAGCTATAACTTGGCATGCAAGCTGGCCTTATGTGTGCACCAAATTGCATGGGATTGTTTTATGATCGGTGAAGGGGTTGTGCCAAAAATACACTTCACGTTTTGGCTGTCTTTCAACATTGTTGTAACATGTTTATGAAGCTGCAGCATGCTAAAGCATTTGTTCACAAAACAAACCCCGTACAAATGTCAATAATATATTTGCACTTACAACATGCACATTTTTCTTTCAGGTTATTTCTCAAAATGAAATAAAATACCATTTTGAGGTGATTTTGGACGTATTTTAATTGTCTTTAAAACATGGAAATGTCACTAAACAACCGAGAAATTTAATTCTTTTTGGCCTAGAGTATTGCATTATGTCTTGAGTGTGAGAAAATATTGTTAGTCTATCTTCAAAATTTTTATTAGAAATGATGAATTAAAAACAAGCATGTCTTAGACACCAGAACCACCCTAAAACACAGAAAATGTGTTATTTATTAATATCTGCGGTACTGGCTGGTGTATTTTCAATATGTGGCTTGCTGATTCAAATTTCTAACAAATTCTTTCAAAACATAATACTCACTAAAAGCAGCCATTGTCTAGTAAATATACAATGTTATTTAATAAACAACCAATATTGATGGCTTCACTTGTCTTGGTCATAATATTATGGAAATACTGACTACTTGTTTCCACAAATTTAGTATTGATTCAATTCCAGATGCCCAAAGCCATTGTGTGACTTTTGCAAAATAAAAGAAAGAACCATTATCATCTACCAGACACCTGGGGTGGGTCTCTGTTGAAGGAAAGGAAGAAACACTATCATCCTACCAGAGGCCTGGGGTGGGTCTCTGTTGGAGGAAAGAAGAAATCCTATCATCCTACCAAGGGCCTGGGGTGGGTCTATGTTGGAGGAAAGAAGAAACCCTATCATCCTACCAAGGGCCTGGGGTGGGTCTATGTTGGAGGAAAGAAGAAACCCTATCATCCTACCAAGGGCCTGGGGTGGGTCTATGTTGGAGGAAAGAAGAAACCCTATCATCCTACCAAGGGCCTGGGGTGGGTCTATGTTGGAGGAAAGAAGAAACACTATCATCCTACCCGTGGCCTGGGGAGGGTCCCCGCGTTCTGCGGCCAGTCTTGCGTCCTGCGCCTGCTGCATGCGTTCTATCATGTGATCGATGATGTCACGGTTCTCTGTCTCGGCCTCCGTCGGTTCCTCTGCTGGTTGCTGGGGGACATCTTCATCCATGACCTCGCGACTGCCTGCGACAGACAACACACACAAAGTCTGAAATTTGTACTTGTAAATTTTTTTTTATGTCAGTTTGTGTGTCTGTCTTGTGTGTCAGTCTGTGTCTGTCTGTGTGTCTGTGTGTGTGTGTGTCTGTCTGTGTGTCTGTCTATGTCTGTATGTCTGTATGTGTGTCTGTCTGTCTGTGTGTCTGTCTATTTCTCTTGTGTTCACTTTCACTCATCGTTATATTCGTCATTTTAATTAATTTTTTATTAATTTTATTGATTAATCAAACATTATTCATAATAGTCTACCTTAATATTATCTGCCATACCAGTTTTTTATTGTTTTAGATATTTATTAAAATATTTATTTATTTATATTAGTTTTATGCATCGATCCCCTAAGCGAGATTTAGTGCTTAACAAATATGGTATTATTATTCAAATTTCTTGAAAAGTTTTACTCTGAAAACGATTGTCTAAATGAAGTGTATTATTATTATTACAAAGAAAAACGTAGGATACAGTAACATTTGGTTAGTATTTTCAGATTTTAAGATAAACTTTTTGTTGATAACTTTGAATATGTGTATACACATGTACAAAAGTTTTAAAAGTATGCATGTGTACACAAGTGTGAGCATCACCTTCGGACAATCACTATTTGGAGCAACAACAATCTAAGTCACTCACCATTAGTAGCAACAATGATCGAAAACACTCACCATTACGAGCAACAATGATCTGAGGCATTCACTATTAAGAGCAACAGCAATCTAGAATTCTCACCATTAGGAGCAACAACAATCTGAGACACTCACCCATTAGGAGCAACAACGATCTAGAACTTTCACCATTAGGAGCAACAACAATCTGAGACACTCACCATTAGGGGAAACAATAATCCAAGAAACTCACCATTAGGAGCAACAATCATTTGATGTACTCACCATTAGGAGCAACAACGATCTAGAACACTTACCATTAGGAGCAATAACAATCTGAGTTACTCACCATTAGGAGCAACAATGATCCAAGAAACTCACCATTAGAAGCAGCAGCAAATTCATTCACCATTAGGGGCAACAATGATCTTGTAAAGACACTCACCATTAGGGGCAACAATGATCTTCTAAAGACACTCACCATTAGGGGCAACAATGATCTTCTAAAGACACTCACCATTAGGGGTAACAATGATCTTCTAAAGACACTCACCATTAGGGGCAACAATGATCTGAGGCACCAGTTGTTGTTCTGTGAGGTGTTCGCGCCCTCGCACGAGTCGTTGGTAGTGCGGAGGGTAGGGGTTGCCATCTATGTCAACAAGGAAAGGCGGGGGCATAAGGTGGGGCGCTTGCTGCGTCTGCTCATCGAGAACGTAATTGCTGCCGTCTCGTATCAGAGGTCTGTAGTCTGTGTGGAAGTACTGCTCCTCTGGCAGCTGGCAACAGAAAGTAAAGGGTTATGGTCAGTTCTTATATAGCGCAGTATCCACTCCTCAGGACTGCTCAAGGCACTTCACACTTTACTCCCGGCAGACCTGTTCGATCGATCACCATCTCAACTTTTATGGGAAGCATCCAGCAATGCTGCAATCAATGCGTGACGACTATTCGTATACAAATATCTACCACTGTCTATAGCCAGGTACTCATTCATATAGCTGAGTGAACTGGAGCAACGTAGGGTGAATGAACTTGCCCAAGATTCAAGGAATTTAAACTTTGTTAAGTTGGTGGTGACACTCAAATGTTGGTGCCTCACATATTAACATAAGATGTAAACAACATTTGAACGACTTCAAGACAAAACATGATATATCCATTTTTTGTTGTTGAGATAAGTCACTTTTGTGTTTCATCCTCAAAGTTTAAATAACAATTTTTCAATGAAGTTGGTATACATTAAGAATCCAAAACCATAGAGAATGGTAGCATTGTCGGAAGTATTTGTTGCTGTTTTGCTACACAGAATGTGATGTTAAACAAATAAAGATGCTCATTGGCTGAAAATGGATATGTCGCATTTGTATTAAAAAGACGGACGGTGCTTATCACGTTTTGAAAACAAACGCTCTTACGTGCATGTTATTTAATGGGGATTTCTCGCATTTTTGCACAGATTAAATAGTATCCTAGTTCAACAAATGTTTAAACAAACGTTTCGTCCTTGTTTGGGGCGAAATTTTAAAAATGGCCTTTTTCATGGTTTGCCCTGAAACTCTTCACTGCAAGTTTTGGAGGTACAAATGTTGACATTTGCTGAAATGATGGTAGTCATGTTGGCAGGTACTTTGTTAGAGATGCAACTTTACTGATAAGATTACAGGCTTAGGCTTTTGGCAAAACAGTAGTTTCAAACGATGCATGCATGTGAAAGATCCTGCTGCAATGTAGTCAAGTTTTAAAAAATCATAGTTACCAGGCCAAGCTATTGGAAGATTAAACACTGTGCAGCTTTTAAAGAGAGCTTTGTGTTTTATTGCTCAAGTGGCCAAACTGGATGAGTCTATTATATATGTATTTCTTATTTCTGAAACTTATTTATAATGGTTAAAAATATCCAGTGGACAATAGCTAAGCTACCCAAGGGAGATACACTGTCACTTTGGTACATAAGCCACCGTGAGAGTTAGAAACAGTCATGCAGTCTTACCCTCTTGTATCTGTCAGCTGACCCAAAGCCAAAGTACATAAGGTAGCCATGGGCGTCCGTCGCAGCAAAACTCTGGCCATCTGGCGCCCACTTACAGTCAAACACAGCCCCGTGACCCTGGCCAGGAATCTAGTAACAAGAAATGAAAACCATATGTGATGAGCCATGACAGTTGAGATCTTTACCTACATTTTGGTGGTAAGAGAATCATGTTAAAGACATTTCAGTTTTACAATGCTACCAGTGTTATCTTTATAAGTCAATTTGTTGCAAAGATATGGATGGTTGAACTGACCTACACAAAGAATTATTTTTTTTAGACAGACAACATCAAAGTTAGGACATGCATCAAAAACACTCTTCGAAGAAGATAACTTCAAACTGCATTATTAACATTTGTAGTAAAATGCTGATTATTCCTAAATAAGCAAACACATGAAAATTTATAATCTGCAAATGTATTTTGGCTTTTCCTTGGTTTTGTGAAATGTATATCGATAGTTCAATCAATGGTGATAACTATCAATCGTTAAATTTACCATTGATAGTACACTATCATCACATCACCTATCGTGATGCATCGATAGTTTGATGCATCGTGACACCCATACTACATATTAGTAGATTGGCTGTGTACTGACAGCATTAAAGTACCCCAATCTACTGTGTAGTTTGGTACTGACAGCGTTGAAGTGTTGCATGCTGCTGGTGCCAGACGTCAAGTCCCACAAGATGATGTTTCCATCGTGTCCAGCACTGAGGAACACGTCCGCCTCTACTGGGTTGTTCTCCAACACGTACACCTCGTCTGTGTGGCCCTGAAACACACAGCCATCGCATTCTTTGCACCCTAAAACATGCTATGTATAATTGTGATAACAGTACATGAGTAAACATTGCTGTGAAAATGCACTGGTGTATTCGCAGGGATGACTTCTCCAGGAATCATGTACATGACAGAAATGCTCAGTGAATATTACATTACATTATTTGTTATATTATTAAAATATAAGTTAAGCGTGTTCTATTTCCTTGTTTGATCTAATTTAAGCCATGAGCTGACACAAGCTGGTGGAAGACAGTACAACTCTATTTGAGACAACAGCTACTACAAACACCAACAGGATAACACACACCAAAAAGACATGGTGCATTTGATGTTACGGGTCAAGAGCATTTGATGTTACGGGGTCAAGAGCATTTGATGTTACGGGTCAAGAGCATTTGATGTTACGGGGTCAAGAGCATTTGATGTTACGGGCTGGGGTCAAGAGCATTTGATGTTATGGGGTCAAGAGCATTTGATGTTACGGGGCCAAGAGCATTTGATGTTACGGGTCAAGAGCATTTGACGTTACGGGGTCAAGAGCATTTGATGTTACGGGTCAAGAGCATTTGATGTTACGGGGTCAAGAGCATTTGATGTTACGGGCTGGGGTCAAGAGCATTTGATGTTACGGGTCAAGAGCATTTGATGTTACGGGGTCAAGAGCATTTGATGTTACGGGGTCAAGAGCATTTGATGTTACGGGGTCAATAGCATTTGATGTTACGGGGTCAAGAGCATTTGATGTTACGGGGTCAAGAGCATTTGATGTTACGGGCTGGGGTCAAGAGCATTTGATGTTACGGGTCAAGAGCATTTGATGTTACGGGGTCAAGAGCATTTGATGTTACGGGGTCAAGAGCATTTGATGTTACGGGGTCAAGAGCATTTGATGTTACGGGGTCAAGAGCATTTGATGTTACGGGGTCAAGAGCATTTGATGTTACGGGGTCAAGAGCATTTGATGTTACGGGTCAAGAGCATTTGATGTTACGGGGTCAAGAGCATTTGATGTTACGGGGTCAAGAGCATTTGATGTTACGGGTTGGGGTCAAGAGCATTTGATGTTACGGGGTCAAGAGCATTTGATGTTACGGGGTCAAGAGCATTTGATGTTATGGGGTCAAGAGCATTTGATGTTACGGGGTCAAGAGCATTTGATGTTACGGGGTCAAGAGCATTTGATGTTACGGGGTCAAGAGCATTTGATGTTACGGGTCAAGAGCATTTGATGTTACGGGGTCAAGAGCATTTGATGTTACGGGGTCAAGAGCATTTGATGTTACGGGGTCAAGAGCATTTGATGTTACGGGGTCAAGAGCATTTGATATTACGGGGTCAAGAGCATTTGATCAGAGCATTTGATGTCACGGGCTTGATGTTAAGGCATTTGATGGCTACGGGGTCAAGAGCATTTGATGCGGGGTCAAGAGCATTTGATGTTACGGGGTCAAGAGCATTTGATGTTATGGGGTCAAGAGCATTTGATGTTACGGGGTCAAGAGCATTTGATGTTACGGGGTCAAGAGCATTTGATGTTACGGGGTCAAGAGCATTTGATGTTACGGGGTCAAGAGCATTTGATGTTATGGGGTCAAGAGCATTTGATGTTACGGGGTCAAGAGCATTTGATGTTACGGGGACAAGAGCATTTGATGTTACGGGGTCAAGAGCATTTGATGCTATGGGGTCAAGAGCATTTGATGTTATGGGATCAAGAGCATTTGTTGTTATGGGGTCAAGAGCATTTGATGTTATGGGGTCAAGAGCATTTGATGTTACGGGGTCAAGAGCATTTGATGTTACGGGTTGGGGTCAAGAGCATTTGATATTACGGGGTCAAGAGCATTTGATGTTACGGGGTCAAGAGCATTTGATGTCAAGAGCATTTGACGGGGTCAAGAGCATTTGATGTTACGGGGTCAAGAGCATTTGATGTTACGGGGTCAAGAGCATTTGATGTTACGGGGTCAAGAGCATTTGATGTTACGGGGTCAAGAGCATTTGATGTTACGGGGTCAAGAGCATTTGATGTTACGGGGTCAAGAGCATTTGATGTTACGGGGTCAAGAGCATTTGATGTTACGGGGTCAAGAGCATTTGATGTTACGGGTCAAGAGCATTTGATGTTACAGGGTCAAGAGCATTTGATGTTACGGGGTCAAGAGCATTTGATGTTACGGGTTGGGGTCAAGAGCATTTGATGTTACGGGTCAAGAGCATTTGATGTTACGGGGTCAAGAGCATTTGATGTTACGGGTCAAGAGCATTTGATGTTACGGGGTCAAGAGCATTTGATGTTACGGGGTCAAGAGCATTTGATGTTACGGGGTCAAGAGCATTTGATGTTACGGGGTCAAGAGCATTTGATGTTACGGGTTGGGGTCAAGAGCATTTGATGTTACGGGGTCAAGAGCATTTGATGTTACGGGGTCAAGAGCATTTGATGTTACGGGGTCAAGAGCATTTGATGTTACGGGTCAAGAGCATTTGATGTTACGGGGTCAAGAGCATTTGATGTTACGGGTTGGGGTCAAGAGCATTTGATGTTACGGGGTCAAGAGCATTTGATGTTACGGGGTCAAGAGCATTTGATGTTACGGGGTCAAGAGCATTTGATGTTACGGGGTCAAGAGCATTTGATGTTACGGGGTCAAGAGCATTTGATGTTACGGGGTCAAGAGCATTTGATGTTATGGGGTCAAGAGCATTTGATGTTACGGGGTCAAGAGCATTTGATGTTATGGGGTCAAGAGCATTTGATGTTACGGGGTCAAGAGCATTTGATGTTATGGGGTCAAGAGCATTTGATCAAGTACAATTCCAAATACATTACATCATTACTAGTACTTCTAAACATAAATGTATCAAGTTTCCAAGTACATTTCAGGTGTAATGGTGAACACAATAATAACATTCAGGTACCAATTATAAACTAGTTTGAAAATACATAACATTAATTGTAAATCTAATGAGGACAGACATTCAATCAAAAATGTCAATGTTGTGCACCTCACAGGCATACCATTAGAGGTATACGATTCTGTATTCTAAACACGCAAGTTATATACCTGAACGTACTTGATATTATGGTAGGTACAATTACCAAGTACAAGGGCATGTTATTTCAAACAACCCAAGTACAAGTACTGAAAACATTTATGTAAGTCCAACTGCAGATAAAAGTAGAGTGGAACCTCCCTATTAAGGCCACCCTCGGGACTGACCTGAATGGAGAGGTGACCTTATTAGTGAGGTTGTTTTTCTTATTCTTTACTGTTACAAAAATAATTTGGGACTATCGTAGGCTGACCTTAATTGCGAAGTGGCTTAATACTGAGGTGATCGTAAAGCGAGGTTCCCATGTACTTCACCCAACCCAGCTGACTAGTGTAGTAGATTCATCGACGTAGACCCACCTTCAAGACGTGCGCGAGCTGACCGGTGTGGGAGTTCCACACCTTGAGGGTGAGGTCACTCACGGCCACCACCACGTACCGGTCATCCTGTGTCCAGCCCACCATTGTCACGTACAACTTCTCCTGAGATGACCCCGCGGCTGTTGCACTGAGAACAATAACAAATCTGTAATAAATCTCTAATAAAAACTACCTAAATGACAGTTTCACTAATGTTCTTATAAGCGTGATTTATCTTTTTACAACCGATCTAAAAACTGTCAACACCACAACACTAGTTTCACTAATATCTTTATGAGCTCTTTAAGCCCCATTTTTCTCTTTAAACATGATTTCGCTCCTCAACGGATATCTTGTATACTGAAAACTGCCAACACCAGGGTGTGCCACTGGGACACTTTCGCCAGTGTAACAGATGTAGCGTTCAGTAATATGACAGCTTTTCTTTAATAATGCATACACAAATGACACAGTAGAGTAGTGTAAAGGAATCAGCTACTTTGGTTGAGTGTGGGCCATGTTCAGCACTATGGCCTTCCATTCCTGTCTCTTGTAATGCCAGATTTTGGCTGTCCCGTCCTTGCTTCCACTGACAAACCGGGAGCCTTGGTTGCAGTACTGGATGCTGTCCACCGTGTCCTGTATGACACAAGCATACATGAGATATATAACAGTTGTGTGTGTTGTTTGTGAGCATGCATGTATGCGCATGTAAGTAAGGCTAGGCATTGTGTGTGTGTGTGTGTGGTGTGATGTGAGTGTGTGTGTGTGTGTGTGTGTGTGTGTGTGTGTGTGTGTGTGTGTGTGTGTGTGTGTGTGTGTGTGTGTGTGTGTGTGTGTGTGTGTGTGTGTGTGTTGCCTTTAGATTAAACCAAAGCCACACTTTACATATTTGGAGTTTTGTTTGTGTAGGCCACTTGTTTCTGTAAACATACATGATGACATAAATACAATTATTAAAGAGGCCTTTATCCAAATTTACTTATTCCTGCCAAACTTTGATCTCGTAGAATGAATACTGAGACAAATCAATAAATCCGTGAACTATTGTGGTACTCACTAAAACAATCTTGATAAACGCACTGTCAACTGAGTAGAATATATAGAGTTGTGTGTAGAGTTGTGTGTGTAGAGTTGTGTGTAGAGGTGAGTGTGTAGAGTTGTTGTCAATGTAATTGAATGAGTAGAGTTGTCTGTAACATGGAGTGTGTAGAGTTGTTTGTAGAGTTGACTGTAACATTCAGTGTGTAGAGTTGTCTGTAACATTGAGTGTGTAGAGTTGTCTGTAACATTGAGTGTGTAGAGTTGTATGTAGAGTTGTGTGTAGAATTATGTGTAGAGTTGAATGTGTACAGTTGTCTGTAACATTGAGTATGTAGAGTCGTCTGAAGAGTTGAGTGTGCATAGTTGTATGTAGAGTTGAGTGTGTAGAGTTATGTATAGAGTTGAATGTGTAGAGTTGTCTGTAACATTGAGTATACAGAGTCGAGCATGTACTCACAACATGAGCCTCTAGTTCACATATCTTCTCTGGCAAGTGTGTGGTGAAGCAGTATATCCTGACGACATGGTCTGAGCTGCCAGTCGATAGGAACACGCCACCTGCAACCAAAGAACGACACTTGTCACAAATCTGGCAGCAACTGTTAGCTCAGGCCACCATTGTTATACTCAGACCGGCACAGTTTCTCCACAAATTACAATAACATGACAATTATCAAATACAAATTACTAAACCAAACGTATAATAAAGAATTAAGAAAATGTTCACACAGTCATTTTGTATGAATATGTGTACCACTAACTTATGGCCAGGATGACCAATTTCACAAATTTAGTGTTCTTGCAGTTCTCCACTTTTGTAGCCCCAATGTCCTACTGTGCTGTAATGTAGTTACCATAATGACTTGTGTTTTTGGATACCCTAAAAATCTACATATTTTATTATTTGCGAGTATCTTATGTTTTCAGACAGCTCTGTAAAATAATTTGTCTTTCCCCCTTATTATTGGACACCAATCATTATTGATCTTTTAAAAGTATAACTTCTCAATGATGCCATTGCGAAGTGCTGCTAACAACGTGGGTAGTCATTGAGAAACAACAGATTTGCTCTTGTTTGTAAATATTCGTACAGCGGCGTGTCAATGAATTATTTTTTCTTACATCATATTTTCGAAAAGCAGAGAATTTAATTATTTTATGTGTCTGAATGCACGCAGTCATAATCACAGTATATGCTTGGTCAGTTAGACTGAGTGGATGATAAATGAGTTGGTGGGCTGTGCAAGTAGAGTTGACTCACCTGGACTAAAGGAAGAACACAGCATTCTTGCTCCAGCCCGAGAACGTTCAATAAACTTGATCGGCTTTGATCTGAAATTATAACAATAATAATAAATGTTATTTCTGCATACACAGTGCTATATTGAAACTGTGTTTATATGTATATGCAGAAATAACATTTATTCATAGTACTTAGCTTAAAATATATCACTTATACAATTAATTATTATATAATAAAATTCATAAATCAAAATAATACTGATGATCACATTAATACATATGCAATAGCTAAATGTGAAAATTATATAATACCAACATTATAACATTTTAATTAAAATGTAGTAATAAAGTATAAAAAATACACAAAACATACAAAAAGAAGATTAAAGCAGAACACCAAATGAAAACCAACATTTAGCAGAAAACTCTTTCACTCCAGAAGTCTATCGGGATATAAATAACATTAAAAAATACAACATGTTTGTCACAAATTAGCATCATATGATTAACAGGAAAACAAACAGCAGCAGTTATCTCAAATCACGTCATCTATGCAACCAGTTGTAGCATTACTTTATGCAGTAAAGCACCAATGAGCACTTTATTTTACATGGACTTGGGTGCGATATGAATACTAATTATTAACAACAATAAATAAGTCAACTTACTCAAACTTGCGTGTGTAGTTGTTCCAGGACCAGAAACAGACACAGCTGTCTGCACCGGTGGACATGAGGTAGCGTGTGTTACCCTTCTCCAGGGGGCAGAACTGAAGGCAAAGAACATGTTACAGTCATTATCAGGGGAAGTAGTAAATTGGGTGCGATATGTGATTGTTTCCAGGGAAACAATCACTTTTTGCAGCAGTATTTACATCAGCTGGTCATAAAAACTGCCATTTGGAAGAAGTAAATACTTTAAAAAAATATTGCGCTGAAATTGTACTCCGCTGTCGTTTCAGTCGAAGTACTTCACAAAGGTAACACTTGACATAGCAATGGCATAGAGCTCTGTAAAGTATGCATTTCCACATGGTGATGCCTATTGTTGCCACTACATGACGTATTTGTATTCTTACAACTACAAGCTTTATTCAGTGTAATGCCGCATTACATCAATATCTGGGAATCTGTAGTGTGTAGTGGGAGACTCATATGTCCTCAAGTGTACCTGTATGTATTCATGAGTACCTGTATGTCCTCAAGTGTACCTGTATGTCCTCAAGTGTACCTGTATGTCCCCAAGTGTACCTGTATGTCCTCAAGTGTACCTGTATGTCCCCAAGTGTACCTGTATGTACTCATGAGTACCTGTATGTCCTCAAGTGTACTTGTATGTCCTCAAGTGTACCTGACTACCTGTATGTCCCCAAGTGTACCTGTATGTACTCAAGTGTACCTGTATGTCCTCAAGTGTACCTGTATGTACTCATGAGTACCTGTATGTCCTCAAGTGTACCTGTATGTCCCCAAGTGTACCTGTATGTCCTCAAGTGTACCTGTATGTCCCCAAGTGTACCTGTATGTACTCATGAGTACCTGTATGTCCTCAAGTGTACTTGTATGTCCTCAAGTGTACCTGACTACCTGTATGTCCCCAAGTGCACCTGTATGTACTCAAGTGTACCTGTATGTCCTCAAGTGTACCTGTATGTACTCATGAGTACCTGTATGTCCTCAAGTGTACCTGTATGTCCTCAAGTGTACCTGTATGTCCCCAAGTGTACCTGTATGTACTCATGAGTACCTGTATGTCCTCAAGTGTACTTGTATGTCCTCAAGTGTACCTGACTACCTGTATGTCCCCAAGTGTACCTGTATGTCCTCAAGTGTACCTGACTACCTGTATGTCCTCAAGTGTACCTGTATGTCCCCAAGTGTACCTGTATGTACTCATGAGTACCTGTATGTCCTCAAGTGTACTTGTATGTCCTCAAGTGTACCTGTATGTCCCCAAGTGTACCTGTATGTACTCATGAGTACCTGTATGTCCTCAAGTGTACTTGTATGTCCTCAAGTGTACCTGACTACCTGTATGTCCCCAAGTGTACCTGTATGTACTCATCAGTACCTGTATGTCCCCAAGTGTACTTGTATGTCCTCAAGTGTACCTGACTACCTGTATGTCCCCAAGTGTACCTGTATGTACTCAAGTGTACCTGTATGTCCTCAAGTGTACCTGTATGTACTCATGAGTACCTGTATGTCCTCAAGTGTACCTGTATGTCCTCAAGTGTACCTGTATGTCCCCAAGTGTACCTGTATGTCCTCAAGTGTACCTGTATGTCCTCAAGTGTACCTGTATGTCCTCAAGTGTACCTGTATGTCCTCAAGTGTACCTGTATGTCCCCAAGTGTACCTGTATGTCCTCAAGTGTACCTGTATGTCCCCAAGTGTACCTGTATGTCCTCAAGTGTACCTGTATGTCCTCAAGTGTACCTGTATGTCCTCAAGTGTACCTGTATGTCCTCAAGTGTACCTGTATGTCCCCAAGTGTACCTGTATGTCCTCAAGTGTACCTGTATGTCCCCAAGTGTAAATCTGTATGTACTCATGAAACCTGTATGTCCCTCAAGTGTACTCTTGTATGTCCTCAAGTGTACCTGACTACCTGTATGTCCCCAAGTGTACCTGTATGTACTCAAGTGTACCTGTATGTCCTCAAGTGTACCTGTATGTACTCATGAGTACCTGTATGTCCTCAAGTGTACCTGTATGTCAACAAGTGTACCTGTATGTCCTCAAGTGTACCTGTATGTCCCCAAGTGTACCTGTATGTACTCATGAGTACCTGTATGTCCTCAAGTGTACTTGTATGTCCTCAAGTGTACCTGACTACCTGTATGTCCCCAAGTGTACCTGTATGTCCTCAAGTGTACCTGACTACCTGTATGTCCTCAAGTGTACCTGTATGTCCCCAAGTGTACCTGTATGTACTCATGAGTACCTGTATGTCCTCAAGTGTACTTGTATGTCCTCAAGTGTACCTGTATGTCCCCAAGTGTACCTGTATGTACTCATGAGTACCCAGCTGTCCCTGAAGTGTACTCTGGCTGTCCCCTCAAGTGTGTCTTCGACTACCTGTATGTCCCCAAGTGTGTACCTTGCATGTCCCCGGCGCCATGTGTATGTCCTCAAGTGTACCTGTATGTCCTCAAGTGTACCTGTATGTACTCATGAGTACCTGTATGTCCTCAAGTGTACCTGTATGTCCTCAAGTGTACCTGTATGTCCCCAAGTGTACCTGTATGTCCTCAAGTGTACCTGTATGTCCCCAAGTGTACCTGTATGTACTCATGAGTACCTGTATGTCCTCAAGTGTACTTGTATGTCCTCAAATGTACCTGACTACCTGTATGTCCTCAAGTGTACCTGTATGTCCTCAAGTGTACCTGTATGTCCTCAAGTGTACCTGTATGTCCTCAAGTGTACCTGTATGTCCCCAAGTGTACCTGTATGTAACTCATGAGTACCTGTATGTCCTCAAGTGTACCTGTATGTCCTCAAGTGTACCTGTATGTACTCATGAATACCTGTGCAGGACATAGGTGCTCATAGTGAGGTGATCATGCCTTGTGCTCCTGTAGTACAGCAATCGGGGGTGGGGTACTAGACTCACCTGTAGTACAACAATGGGGTGGGTATTAGACTCACCTGTAGTGCAGCAATGGGGGGTAGGGTGGGGTACTAGACTCACCTGTAGTACAGCAATGGGGGGTAGGGTGGGGTACTAGACTCACCTGTAGTACAGCAATGGGGAGTGGGGTAGGGTAGTAGACTCACCTGCAGTGAGGTGATCATGCCTGTGTGCCCCTGTAGTACGGCAATGGGGAGTGGGGTAGGGTAGTAGACTCACCTGCAGTGAGGTGATCATGCCTGTGTGCCCCTGTAGTACGGCAATGGGGAGTGGGGTAGGGTAGTAGACTCACCTGCAGTGAGGTGATCATGCCTGTGTGCCCCTGTAGTACGGCAATGGGGACAGTGGTCGTGGTACACCAGACCCTCACACATTTGTCACAGCTACCCGCAGCCACCAGACGGTTGTCATAGCTGATCGTGATGTCGGTGATCTCGGAGGCATGCCCCCGAAGGGTGGCCAATAAACGCCCCGTGATGGCACTCCATATCTTCACCAGGTTGTCGTCAGCACCCTTCACAAACATTACCCTCAAGTCACTGCACAGTCTGTAGCTTTTTTAAATTAGACAAAACTTCAGTTAAATATCGTCACCAAAACATGACAAAGTTGATGCTTTGATATCAGGAATATATTCAAGTGCAACTATATAAGTATGCAAACCCTAACACCAACCTCCAACAGAAATATACAATATTCAATAACTTTCTGCCCATTTTGTTGCATTTCCGCAAGTCTATCGTCTATATTTTGATAACACATTTGTTTCTGTATGTGGCTGACATGGGGGTGGGCAGCAATGTGAACAGGTGGGCCGTTAACCGAAATGTTTTGGGAAATGGGGTTGAGTGATAACGTGGGTATGGTCAGTAGTGCAGCCAAATACGGTATATTTGTATATAAATGTCTCGACAAAACATTCTAAAACTTGTAAAGTGACAGGGGTAAATTCAAATATGTGAAATGTAATAAAATGAAAGTCATGACTCATTAAAATAACAAGCTGCAGGAATCATAAGTCATATATTCTAAAAAAAGTCCGAAAGCAACATCCTACAGACATTTCAAAAAGTCAAACTGATATAATTATTGAAAATTTTTACCACAGAACACAAGAGGATTAATGTATACGAACAGGATATATTTATTTGTGCCAAAATATACAATATAATAGAATAAGTGTTACAAAAACCATACAAGTAATAAATGCATAATTCATGGTAGAAATATAAAAGATTATGTAATAATAGGGAACGGGACACTCCTACTAAGACTAAATATAGTTGCTGTCATAGGAACCACCCTATGAATTAATTAAAACAATTATTTTCCTTACATAAAAGAACATCGCTAGCAAAATTAGTGCATCATTACAACAAGAAAATTGTATATATGTCCATATATTACACGCACTAAATATACAAATAGTCTTTATATTACGTAATTAATAACCAGAGAGGTACAGAGTTAGCAAGTCATATATTGCATATAATGAAAGTCACAAAAGGTTGACACTTACAGTGAATATGAACTCTCCTGTGCGGTCAAACATGACGCAATAGACGGAGGACAGATGACCGAGGGACTTGGTGAGGAGACTCATCTTGGAGTGGAGACAGGGAGGGAAGGTCTGGTCCCTCCTTCCGGCCCCGGTCTGTTCCCGCGCAAACAACGCCGCCGCTGCAGCAAACAGCCCTCTTAGGGATCATCTCAGAACGTCGATGTCCGATATCAGACGATATTTTATGCTTCGGATCACTACTGTTCATATACATTGATATCATCATATCAATGTTTAGCAACTTTCATCTGAGGAGGGGGGTAGGGGCTGAGGTGAGATGAAAGTAATTTTGTTTGATACCAGACATCAACGTTGTGAGACGATCAATTACACATTTAGTACTGGTTCATCCCCCCTCCCCAACAATACGTAGTATAGGACTTGTGATTTTTACAATCCAAAATTGGACACGTGAACTTTGACAAATAGTAAATGAGGGGTACAGGTTTTAATTTTTATTCTTTCGATAGATGTTAGCTACTAAGAAAGAGGCTATTATTAACAATCAACAACTTAAGATGTGTTAAAGGGTGTATTTCTGGCAAGCTGCAAGTTTACCCATAGACAAATTCATTTGCCCTGATATGAATCATAGTTTTTATATACTGCATACACATATTTAGATGAATAATTAAATGAAAACAAAGTTTTGCGGCATCTATTTTTAAATGTGTGCACGTCGATATGCAACATTTTTATGTGGCCTTAGGGATGTTCTTATAAGTTAGCCAATTCCTAAATAAAACATTAATAATAATAATAATGATAAACTTCTATAGCGCCTAAATCCCCAGGAATCTGTGCTCAGAGGTGCCACATACAAGAATCATTGGGCAAAATCGTTTACACGGTCAATCAAGAGTCGTCATTAGAGCGAGGGACCGCTAAAGATTTGGGTGGGAATGCAATTTCAAATAAATAAGTCTTCATTTTTTTACGACCAGATGATTTTAAAGTGATAGGGAGTTGATTCCAGATTTTGGATGCAGCTACAGAAAAAGCACGTTTGCTGATATTAAGCATGGTTTTCAGAACAAAAAGTCGTGGTTAAACAGATGATCTGAGATTTCTGGGGATTTCGGAAAAATGAAGGAGATTAAACAAATAGGATGGGTGTTGCGTAAAGCGGGTATGATATGTGATAGTGGCTAACTTAAATTGTATTCGATATGCAATTGGAAGCCCGTGTAACTGTTTAAGTAGGAGCAGAGATTGTGAAAAACGAGGTGCTTTTAGTACTACATGTGCTAAATAATTTTGTAAATGTTAGAGTTTAGCTAAATCCTTTTTAGCAATATTGTTTAGGAGTGAGTTGCAGTAGTCACGGCGACTGCCAATTAGAGCTACCGATTTTTTTAACAGTAGATAAAGACAAATGATGCTGAATTCAGCGAAAATCACGAATATGGTAGAAACAGGATTTACACATTTGAGAAATGTTCTTGTGAAAGCTGAAATCACTGTCAAAGACAACACCTAGATTACAAACAGTATCTGATTGTGATATATCATTACCAAACAACTTAACTGGAAAGTAGTTAACAACCTTGTTTCGTTGTTGTTTTGTGCCAATAATAATTAGATCAGTTTTATCTGGATTTAGCTTCAATTTACTTGCTTCCATCCACAGCAAGATGTCAGTGAGACAGTCATTTAAAGTTGATAGAGATGTCTGTGCATCAGTTGGTGAAAGCAATATATACACATGTGTGTCGTCAGCATAAAAATGATGATTTATATTATGATTAGTTATGACTCGACTAAGGGGTGTAATGTATATGCTAAACAGAACAGGGCCAAGGACAGAACCTTGTGGGACACCAAATGGAAGATGTTCTGGACAAGACAGTGAGCCAGATATATTAATGCTTTGTATTAGTCTGAAAAATATGAACTAGACCAGACAGAAATCGCTTATATGCCGATTGCAGATCAATTGATAAGTGCTGTGAATAAATATGTTCATGGAGTTGATTTGCAACAACCTTTTCCTATACCTTTGACAGAAAACTAAGAATGCGTTTTGTATTGTTTAATCAAAAATGTGTGCAACTTTCACAATTTGCGTTCTCTATATGATCCAAAATTGCTATTAAAATCAATCTGAATTAATTTCACTCATAAGATGGTGCCACTGTACCAATGTAATTTCACTGATAAGGTGGCCCCACTGTACAAATATAATTTCACTGATAAGGTGGTGCCACTGTACCAATATAACTTCACTGATAAGGTGGTGCCACTGTACCAATATAACTTCACTGATAAGATGGTGCCACTGTACCAATATAACTTCACTGATAAGGTGGTGCCACTGTACCAACATAACTTCACTGATAAGGTGGTGCCATTGTAGCAATATAATTTCACTGATAAGGTGGTGCCACTGTACCAATATAACTTCACTGATAAGATGGTGCCACTGTACCAATATAACTTCACTGATAAGGTGGTGCCACTGTACCAACATAACTTCACTGATAAGGTGGTGCCATTGTAGCAATATAATTTCACTGATAAGGTGGTGCCACTGTACCAATATAACTTCACTGATAAGGTGGTGCCACTGTACCAATATAACTTCACTGATAAGGGGTGCCACTGTACCAATATAACTTCACTGATAAGGTGGTGCCACTGTACAAATATAATTTCACTCATAAGGTGGTGCCACTGTAGCAATATAATTTTCCCAGCAATACATGATGATGACTAAACCACCCTCCACTTTTACAACCGCCCCTTACAACATGATGACTAAACCACCCTCCATTCTTACATCTGCCCCTTACAACATGATGACTAAACCATCCTCCACTCTTACAACCGCCCCTTACAACATGATGACTAAACCACCCTCCAGTCTTACAACCGCCCCTTACAACATGATGACTAAACCACCCTCCACTCTTACAACCGCCCCTTACAACATGATGACTAAACCACCCTCCACTCTTACAACCGCCCCTTACAACATGATGACTAAACCACCTTCCACTCTTACATCTGCCCCTTACAACATGATGACTAGACCACCCTCCATTCTTATATCCGCCCCTTACAACATGATGACTAAACCACCCTCCACTCTTACATCCGTCCCTTACAACATGATGACTAAACCACCCTCCACAACATGATGACTAAACCACCCTCCACTCTTACAACCGCCCCTTACAACATGATGACTAAACCACCTTCCACTCTTACAACCGCCCCTTACAACATGATGACTAAACCACCTTCCACTGTTACAACCGCCCCTTACAACATGATGACTAAACCACCTTCCACTCTTACATCCGCCCCTTACAACATGATGACTAGACCACCCTCCATTCTTATATCCGCCCCTTACAACATGATGACTAGACCACCCTCCACTCTTACATCCGCCCCTTACAACATGATGACTAAACCACCCTCCATTCTTAAATCCGCCCCTTACAACATGATGACTAAACCACCCTCCATTCTTAAATCCGCCCCTTACAACATGATGACTAAACCACCCTCCACTGTTACAACCGCCCCTTACAACATGATGACTAAACCACCCTCCACTCTTACAACCGCCCCTTACAACATGATGACTAAACCACCCTCCACTCTTACAACCGCCCCTTACAACATGATGACTAAACCACCCTCCACTCTTACATCCGCCCCTTACAACATGATGACTAGACCACCCTCCATTCTTATATCCGCCCCTTACAACATGATGACTAAACCACCCTCCACTCTTACATCTGCCCCTTACAACATGATGACTAAACCGCCCTCCATTCTTAAATCCGCCCCTTACAACATGACTAAACCACCCTCCACTGTTACAACCGCCCCTTACAACATGATAACTAAACCACCCTCCACTGTTACAATCGCCCCTTACAACATGATGACTAAACCACCCTCCACTCTTACAACCGCCCCTTACAACATGATGACTAGACCACCCTCCATTCTTATATCCGCCCCTTACAACATGATGACTAAACCACCCTCCACTCTTACATCTGCCCCTTACAACATGATGACTAAACCGCCCTCCATTCTTAAATCCGCCCCTTACAACATGACTAAACCACCCTCCACTGTTACAACCGCCCCTTACAACATGATGACTAAACCACCCTCCACTGTTACAATCGCCCCTTACAACATGATGACTAAACCACCCTCCACTCTTACAACCGCCCCTTACAACATGATGACTAAACCATCCTCCACTGTTACAATCACCCCTTACAACATGCGTTCTGTGTTGCTCTGGACATCTCAAATCTGGCATGAGCTCCAAGAGTACTTACTGGTGTAGACTTGGTGAGAGAGGGTTGGGGACGGAAGCAGGGGTTGTCCATGACGCAGGGCGCTGTATGTAGACGTTGGCCACTTGCTCCGTGTGTCTGTTATAGTCACTGGGTTAGTATACTACAACATGTCTTATTTCATAGATTAGAAGCACTGATGATACAAGCTTCCATTATGGTACTGTGGTTTATCGCTAATGAAAACGGGAAATGGCACTTTGATATCATTGGTGAATTTGGTGGCGATGCAAGTCTGAATAAAACTCTTAATTTGATAATGGCACGTAACAATTCTAATTGTTTTGTCTTACAAAACCCACATCGGGAATCGGGATCAAAGCACATCACATTTAAGCTACTGCCAGACTGACGTTTAAATTCACATGCTATCATTATGCATGTTGACAAATGAAACAAAGTGTTATTTATTATTATTGGCGAACATTATTCTTTATTAACAAATTACCCTGGTAATTAGCTAAATATTTTCATGGGTAGCCTCTAATTAGTAACAAGAGTTATTACTGTCTGTCCCCTAACTGCACATTGTGACATTGACATGTGATGACACAGACACATTTTGACAGACATATGTTGATGTGTGATGACACTGTCATTATGACATTGAAACATGATGACACAAATATATGATGACACAGACATGTGATGACACTGACATGAAGACAATCATTATGACACAGACACATGATGACACTGACATATGACGACACTAACATGTGATACCAGTGATGCAATCACACTGACCAGTGGATGTCCTGAGGACGGACTGTCTGCCCGCCCCCAACAATGACATCACTCCCTTCACACTTGACTTTACGTTCTTCTCCAAGAGTGGACCGACGCGACGACATATTTGTAGCAGATGGTTCGGTGCAATGTGGTTGTTTATCTTTACCTAGAAGACCACGTCAACAATCCCTTATTAGTAAACATAATTTGCCTTACAACAAACTTGATGTTCATTTTCAAATATTTTGGGTGCCACGCAGCCAAAATATTCAGAAATTAATTTAATCAAGTTTCTTGCAACATTTATTGTCTTAGAATAAAACATGCCAAGAAACTGGAATGTTTATATGACATAGTAGGGTACTAAAAGATGGTCTCATAAATTTGCAAAATACAAACATTATACCTTTAGAATTGATTTAACCCCTGCAACTTCCCAACAACCAATATCTGGTGTGGGACTTGCAAATTTTACGAACCAAAATTGCAATTAGTGTTAGCATCAATTTCCATTAACATGTTTCACTTACTAGGTGGCGTCACTGTAGCAAATGAAGTGACGACGGAACAATACTCCACATATATTTTGGGACCAGTAGCAACAAGAAAGCTTTTCTCAAACATATATCCAGCTCATGGGTTCTGTGCAACTGCCTCTGGCTAGATTAGACTGTAGCTCTCCTGTCAGCTGACATGGTGGCATAGCATCTTCACATTCACGTGAATTTTATATGAATGTAGAAAGTAAATCACCATTTCTCGACTCAAGGCCTATATATATATATATACACATAATTTTTGTCACTTATTTTATTCAGATTCAGACTGGTTATTACCAATTAATTAGCATTTAAAATTTACGAGGAATTCTTGGCATGGTGGCATCAACATACAGACACGCTTGTCTCCCCTGCCCCCCATCATGCACACGCAAAATATACAATCAGAAACATTATGGAACCATGCTAAAACTAGTATAAATTTAAACCAAGGCCAACTGCCAACATATTTTAAGACAGTCATACATCTATTGGTATAAAGTGAACTTGGTAACATAACATTAATACTGTCTAAACATTACATAAAAAGTTAAAAAGTATACATGTAGTTAAATAAATAAATGAATATATAAATTAGCTTATAGTTTGTCTGATACTTTCACACAAAAATGCACAAACAAACTAGAATGTCATATTGAATACTTGGCAGGTTTGCTGTTTTGCAAAATTTGTTTGAAATGCGAGGAGCAAAAACACTGAATTGATGGAGGGGTTTAAACATACCTAATTATTAAAGAAAAGACCAGCAATTTAACACCTTATACATTTAATATTCTACTTTTTTTTTAAACTAATGATCATCTTCATTATGTTAAATATGTTGTATTTTTGTATGCATGAACTCACATGCACACATGTAAACTTATTTTATATACACTTTACTAGCCAGTTATAATTCATAATGAATTTGTGTTACATAAATAATTATCAATATATAAATAAAATGTTATTTTCACCAGTGTCATAATCAGAGATTAGATATATCAAAGACTAAAAGAGGTTCAGGTTTTTGTGTGGCCAACAAACATAAAATATTAACTAATTAACAAATTACAGTTTGTGTGAATTATGTGTACGAATCCATAAAATATCTGCCAATTCTCTACAGCTGTACAGTATTTATCCAAACTGCTTCATGTAATATGTATTGTAGCATTTAATTTTTAATCTGCATCACTTTCAAATCCACTGCATTAGTATGTCTGTTTTAGGAAGTGCACGCAGCCAGACAGATATTTTGCAATGTACTATAGCACACCTAAGGGGGTCCCTGCAACACAAACCAATCAGCGCGGGTTTATAAATAGCCAAGTGCCTTTCTCGCGGAGCCGTTCTGTTTATCGGCGCATTCGTGAGGCTGATTGGCTGACCTAGAAGCGACGGCTGACGTGACGAGGTTGGCAGCCTGGCTGCTTGATATGCTAATGTCCGCTAAATTTTGTAATTTCTTCCCACGTTTCTGTGAAAATAAACGCATTTAGACGAAAACGGACACCGCGTTTTGAATTAATGACATAACACACACTCACTGCGCACAAAAATCAAGTTAACGGATTGAATCATTTTCACTTTGCTATTTCAATTTTTTTATTATTTGTTATAATAATTTTTTATCTTACCAAGTTTTCAAAACTTCTGAAATGCTCGTGTCCTTCCCAGTCTACTCTCTTCGGCAGAAGCTAAAAATAAAACAAAGATTTAGTCGGTCGACATAAATAATTTTACTCCAAAATATTACTCAATCCCGTACTCGCAACCAGCGGTGACATCAAAGTACACATGTGCCTCGTGTTTACTAAAGCGAACAACGTGCTCCGAGAAATGAATGAACGAAGTAGTAAAATAACGACTCACGTACCTTACTCGCTTTCAATTCCTGCTTCAAGACCTGCGGAAACAAAGGCAGATGTTAGCTCTGGTCAACCACATAGTACACAAATCGACAAATGGAATGATACTTACATCGGCGGTATTCTTACACGGCCCAGATTCTAGAAATTTGGCGATCAGGAAATAGAGTTCTGAAAGAAAACAAACACATCTCTGAAGTTTTAGAACGAGCGTTGAACGTCAAATTCACGTGCACAACAGGCTCCTAACGTCGGGTATTTTATTGAAAACTACCACTCACCCAGCTCGAGCTGAGATACGGATTCGCCATGATCAGGTATATATGACATCTTATTGCATGTAAACGTCCCTAGATTATACTAGCAACATTATGCAGTCGCGAAAAAGGTATCCAAAGATAGGCCGTGTAACCCTATTTCTCCACATTGATTATTGAAACGATATTCAGACGTAAGTGGGCACCTGTTCGGTGTTTGTAAATGCGCGTATGTATATAGTTCCTCGTATATCTACATTATTCTGTGACTGCATATGAATATTTTAATTGCATGTATACATGATATAGTTGTATTAAATTTTATACATGTTGGAGTGCACAATGTAGGTAATGTTTGATTGAAATAGTTGTTTAGCGCGTTGTAATACAATGGTAATGTCAAATTACGCCACAGCGAACTTGGTGACGTCAAACTGGCCTGCTTGGGTGCGAGTTCGCCAAGTGGAACGGATGAACTGGGGAAGAAGTTATTCGATGCTCGTCTTTCAAAAGGCTCTCGGCATAATGTATTAAATGGAATTTCATAATGTTTGATCGGTAGGATTTCGCAAGGCGATTGACAAAAAGGAGGTTAGTATACCCGCTGTGACGGGAGGCGGCGTCTCTGCATTGTCCCTACCGTCAACGTGGTTGTGACCGCTGTCATTCCTGTTATCGTAATGTACAGGTGTAGAGGCTCCTGTCAAAGTCCTCCAAGTCTAGACCAAGGGTTACAATTTACAGTTCTCGTCATTCGTGTTATTACAGCATGTTTGTTCTTGAATATAAAAGATAACAAGGCTTCCGATATGCCATTTCAAATAGGCATGTAGATTTACAGTGATTGCTTCAGAATGAAATTTCTCCTAC
This sequence comes from Paraescarpia echinospica, assembly GCA_020002185.1. Taxonomy (NCBI): domain Eukaryota; kingdom Metazoa; phylum Annelida; class Polychaeta; order Sabellida; family Siboglinidae; genus Paraescarpia; species Paraescarpia echinospica. The sequence goes on from CM034542.1 coordinate 57,294,684, forward strand.
ATAATATTTACCTAAATAGGCTTAAAGTAAAAACAGTAAAATTGCCTTTGACCAATTACTACCTCAGGACTAGATCCAGTAATACTAGAACTCGCTCACACACTAAACCCTAGCCACTACATACGGCAGTGTTTTCGTGATCATCTACAACTCCTTGTGACTTGCCTTGTACATATTGAATATTTCCTTAACTTTATTTGGATAATCTTTTATTTAAAGTGAATTAAGTAAGAATAAGTTCTTATATAGCACAGTATCCAGTCCTTAGGACTGTTCAAAGCTCTAGTTTTTACTCCCTGGCAGACCTGTTCAATCAATCAGCATCTCAGCTTCTCTTGGAAGCATTCTGTCACATTGCAATTAATCCACAAAGACTTCTCGTACACAAATATCCACTGCTGTCTATAGCCAGTTACTCATACATACAACTGAGTGAATTGGAGCAATGTAGAGTGAATGAACTTGCCCAAGATTCGAAACGGTACCACAGAATTCCAACCTGGGTTCAATCGATTGGGAGTCAGATGCTCTAGGCACTGCACCACCGCATACCACATTAAATCCACTAGCTATTGATACTAACCCTATCCCTCACACCAGGGGAGTACCTAGTAGGCAGACACTGCTAATCATTTAGGCCAGTTAAGTAAGAAATGTCCTCGATTTGAATATATTGTCAACAATAGCCTGGAATATCCAGTCTCTGACTTTGTGATGTGGCGTCAACACTTGTCTTATAAAAGAGACCCTGGGACTGGAGCTCGAGACACCATCACATTGTGACAAAAAGTGGAGCACAGTGGCTAGAACATTTGACAATTGAGAGAACTCGGGTTATAATCCTATGCTGCTGTGTAGAACCTTGGGCAAGTTTGTTCACTGTACGTTGCTCCAGTTCATATAAATGAGTACCTGGCAATAGACAGCGGTGGATATTTGTGTACAAAAAGTCTTTGTGCATTAATTGCAGCATGGCTGAATGCTTCCCAGAGAATTCAAGATGGTGTCCGATTGAAAAGATCTGCCAGGGAGTAAAGTGGAAATAAGTGCTTTGAGCAGTCATGTGGACTGGATACTGTGTTATTTAAGAACTTAATTGGTTACCCTGGGTCAGTGTAACCAATGAAATTTACTCTCCAGCTATTCCATTAAATAAGAGTAAACCTTTTTCAGTTGATATGAAGCATTCAAACTATCTTTTAAGATTGATTGCATTGACACAAATCACACTATTTTAAATAAAATGGAATAATGTTAGAGTATCTTTTTAGTAAAACTATCACAAACATATTTGCATTGTCTAAAACACTGTCATTAATTTGCATTCATAAATACAAGCTCAATCGCTGAAATGAAGTGATCTGTCACCTTCAGAATGGTAGTGAATTTCAGTCGCAGTGGTAGATCTCCCACTGTTTGTGTACCTGTACTTGGCACAGTGACCCCCATATGTTTTCATTGTAAATTGAAGCCGTTGAAGTACGTTCCTTGTGGGGCGCAGTGGTGCAGTCGATAGAGCATCAGACTCTTGACTGAGAGAACCCGGGTTGTGTTTGTTCTTCCAAAATGAAGTGTGATGTCGAATTTTAATGTTGTGACAATATAGTGATACACTTGTCATGTTTATTTAAATGTATTGCTTCGCAGGCTGTGTATCACAATATATTGATGATCAGTCATTACAACAAGGGACTAATGCAGGATAATATTTTTGCCCGTCATGACAGCGCCATGCATCATGTGCCTGGAAATTTTACCCATCCAAATGACAGGTTGACACAATTCTTACCCATTCCTGGTTGATATATATATATAATTGTATACATATATATATATATACATATATATAGTGACCATGTTAATAAAAACACAGCGTCACCAGTAGAATAACATTTTGTTTTATGCAAACCATTGAGATCTAATCATTTTAATGTGCTTTTTCCTAATCACACTAAAATTCATCATTCTATTTCAATTTTGCATAGTTTACCATGTCTTCATGTTTGTTATAATAGAAAGTTCCTGCCAATCCCCCGCTCTACGCCAACATTGAAATTAGCAATAATTTTATTACTAGCAGGAGATGTAAGTCTCAATCCTGGGCCATCTGTTAAACGAAACATTCGGGTGGCCACTACAAACGTTCGATCTGTACGAGATAAGACAGCCTCACTAAGTGATTTATTAATTTCAAAGAAAGTAAACATTCTAGCTGTAACTGAGACCTGGCTCAGACCACATGCTACACATGCATGCATTGCTGATGTTTCCCCTTCTGGTTACACCTTTCACCATCGACCACGTTTAGTCGGCCGTGGAGGTGGTGTTGGCTTTCTTATATCACAGCAGTTCAAAATTAAATTACATTCTAACCCTGAATACTCTAGTTTTTAGTCCATCTGTGCAGAAATTTCAGATTCTTCTTTCTCCGCACACTTTGTTTGTATCTATCGCCCTCCAGGACATCCGGCCAATTTCTTTGAAGACTCAGGATATGTTGGAAAATCTGGCAGTTACATTCAGAATTTTACATTCTTGGTGATTTTAACTCTTTAGCCCTCAAGTCGGTCAATGACGGTCAGGCAAATTCTCCTCAAGTCGGGCATTGACGGTCAGCTCATACAGCACTGTGGAATAATTCGATTTGTGTGGTTCCATCTAGTGATCAAGCGATACACTAAATGTGACACATATCTAGAGCTATCAGAGGGAATTATGGGTATTTTGAAAACATCCGTTCTCAATTTTATTCACCGCGATTTTGCAAGTTTGACAGCTGTTGAAAAACAATTGTTTTGGGACATTTAAAAATGGCCTCCGGCCGCCGCTTATATACAGCAGCAGAGGCAGCGCGTCAGATACAAGAAGCTGATACAAGCGAGCTTGACGACGCTGATTCAGACATTGAAATCGAGGTATGTTTACGCAAATTCGGAAACAAATTCCGATGTGACAGTGACAGGTCAGCCGAGGTCAGGGGATGAAAACAATAACAATGTTCGGTGGCGGTGGGAAGTCAAGGAAGTGGCTTCGTTCCGAGCCCCAGGCATTGCCTTACTAGTAAAGACTAAAGTAAATATTACTAAGTTCTATTGATGAATAAATTGTTAGAATTATATTTTGAATACAGCCAGGATGATGGCTGCCGTCTAGACTAGGACTAACCGTAGGAGTAGGTGTAGACATACTTAGGTATCACATAGTCATAGTCATACATGGTTAGGACTATGTGAAGGAGTGGCACTATGTTTAGGTCTAAGACTAGATCATGACATACTCTAGTTATATAGATTGCAGGTCAATAATACTTATATCACATCTGGCACATAGTAGTCACTAGAATTTCTAACAATAGGCAGTATTTGTGAATGCAAGAATAATTTTGTTTAGTTTGAGGATTTTATATATAGATATGTATTTATAAATGTCACAATCGTCAATGGCCTAATTTTTATACATTGCAATGTGTAATATATGATGTGTCATTTATATTGCGTAATTATATTTGCAGTTGAATGAGTCTGAATCAAGTGATGACTATGAGCCAGCGGTGAGCACTGAGGAGGACAGTGATTCAGATGGTCAAGCACCACCCGTTCCAACACCTGCCAAAGTGGTGCGCAGCTCTGGGCGAGCTCGTGGAAGAGCTAGGGTGCGGGCTGCTCCGCGTGGACGTGGGCGTGGACGTGGTCGCCGTGCACGAGTCGACCCTGAGACAATAGTGCCAGAGCCTGGGTGGCGAAAGACTGCGGACGCTGATCCACCGACTGTTGCCGTTTTCACTGCCCCGCAGGGCCCAACGACTCCTCTACCTGCCAACACTCCTCCAATCAGCTTCTTTGACCAGATCTTTGGTGATGATTTTTTCGACAATCTTGCTGCTGCGACCAATGACAACGCTGCCACTAAGGCTCCCCCCGCTGCAGGAGTCGCTGGGGCTGAAGTCAATGCGAACGTGACTTCCGACCGACATTGGCAGGCGACAAACCCGGCGGAGATGAAGGCATTCATTGCCATCAACATCATAATGGGGATCAAGGACTTGCCTGAGTATGTGGACTATTGGTCGACAGATCCTATTCTGCATGATGCGTTCGTCGCCAAGATCATGCCTCGTAGAAGGTACGAAAAGCTGTGCCAGTTTATGCACTGCTCCATCGCTGCTGATGAAGACCGGGCCGACAAGTTGACCAAGGTGCGCCCTCTCATCACTCTGTGTCAGCGCAACTTCAATGCCTGCTTTGCACCCAGCAAGGATTTGTCTGTTGATGAGGCTGTGGTGCAGTTTGATGGCCGGCTTTCTTGGAAGCAGTATCTGCCCAAGAAGCCGGTCAAATGGGGGATCAAGCTATGGTGCCTCTGCGACGCAGCCACCGGTTACTGCCTCGCCTTCACCGTGTACACCGGCGCGGAGACGGGAGATGTCGCTCCCACGCACGATCTCGGCTACCGCGTAGTCATGGAGCTGATGAGCGCCTACCTCAATGAGCAACGTCACGTTTATGCTGATAATTACTTCACAACGGTGACGCTCGCGAAGGATTTGCTTCGGCATGGCACATACCTCTGTGGGACGACACGATCACACCGCCGCGAGTTTCCCAAATCACTTGCGTCTGCTACGTTGCAGCCAGGCGAGTCTCTCAAGTGGACAAATGATGATGGTGTGATGTTGCTGAAGTGGCGAGACAAGCGCGATGTGTTTATGGTGGCGACAAATGACGCAGGGCTTGATGAGGTGAGGAGAGTGCGACGGCACAACGTAGAAGTCGATCTACCAGTGCCCACATGTGTCAAGCGATACAACGGATTGATGGGCGGAGTCGACAGGCTGGACCAACTTCGTGCCTACTACAGTGTGGGACGTGCGGGCAAGAGGTGGTGGAAATACATCTTCTGGGGGTTGTTGAACATTGGCATCATCAACGCTTTCATCCTCTGGAAGATGGTCAACCAGCACCAGCCTGCCCACACTCGTGCCACTTCACTAAAGATGTGGAAGCTGCGTCTCATCCATAACATGGTGGACGACTACGAGACCACTCGTGTGGCACGTTGCGCGCCGGCTGTTGACAATCTTGTCGTTGAGCACGTCGTCTCCGACACTATCGTGCCAGGACACCCCTTGGTTCGTTTCCAGGGTCGGGGACGGTCATGCAGGCAGTGTGCCCGTCAAAAGAAGAAAACGGCGAAGGGCCGTTTTGTGGAGAGCCGGTTCGGTTGCGACAGGTGCAAGGCATACCTGTGTGGTTCGGGGCCCTGCTTTCTGGCATATCACCAGTAGAGATGTGTCATGATCTGATCTGTAATAAATGCTGTAAACTTCTCATAATTTGTTATCAATACATTGTTGAACATTCAGTTATATATCTATCTGTCAACCAATGAAATATGCGCATCATAATATAATCGTTGTCTTTATAATTGGTCATCCATGATTTAGATTGATTATTAGTAGTATAATAAAGTAGGCTAAGAGTAGGGCTAGGCTGCAGTATGATGAGTCTGTCTATGGCTATCAAACTAAGTCTATGTCCTGGCACTAGTGTGTGTTTATTATGGATGTTGGTGCAAAAAATTTGTAACATATTATTACAAATTATATATCAATGTGTAGATAATTTAATGTTCTTTCAGATAAACACAACTTGTAGCAGTAAAAAGTCAAGCATAAAAAAGTTACACCGCAAAAAAAAATCTTTTTTTGTCAATAATTTTTTTTTTTAGTATCAAGCCAGGAATGGTCAACATATTTTGAAGATACAGCAGCAAATTTGATACCACTGTGTAGGCAATTAAATTCTCTACACAATAACTACAACTTGCAATTGTGAGAATTGAATAATAAAGGCGCTAGAGCAAAAAAACTGGCACACACGATATTTTTTTTAAATTAGGTCAAATATCTGAGGAGGCGCAGGCTTCATATTAAAATCGTGTGAGTGCTAAAGGGTTAATCTACATTTGGATATACCTTCTTCAACTACAGCTACGTTTGATGATATTCTGGCATCATTTGATTTGAAACAACATGTTACCTTTTCGACACATATACATGGCCATTGGCTTGACCTCTTGATAACCCGTTCAACTTGTAATAATATCCAAGCACCTACTGTTTCAGATGGGTTATCAGACCACCATACTGTCATTGCCAATATTAACGGTTCTATAGCCCCTTTACAATTGAAACACAATGTGTCTTACAGAGCCATTCATAGGATTGACATTACAGCTTTAATGGCTGATATCCTTACATCTGACCTTATCACAGATCCAAAAAAACATCTATCTGACTTATATAAACAGTACTGTCAAGTACTCAATGCATTACTTGACAAACATGCACCTATAAAATCCAAATGGGTGTCAGAAATGCCACCGGCTCCATGGATGACTTCCGAAATTATACTATCTAAAAAGCGTCGTCGTTATTTAGAGCATGTATGGCGCAAATCACGCTCGCCATTAGATAGATCGCGCTATTCTAAGCAATGTCACCTCTGTAACAGACAAATGGCTAAAGCTAAATCAGATTATTTTACAAATATGGTCATAAATAAGTCTGATAATCCGCGTCAGTTATGGAACTGCATCAATAACATTCTATACAGACGGCCTACTCCATCGCTACCTGATCATGTGTCAATTAAGTCTCTATGTGATTCGTTCTCTAATCACTTCAAGAATAAAATCAGTATTATTCGTTCTGCTTTCCCACGTCATAATATAAGTAATGTCAGTGTGGACTTTCCACAAGTAAATTCTCAACTTGTATCATTTGAACCTGCAACAGTTGATGAAGTTAGGAAAATAATTATGTCCTCCTCAAATAAATCTTGTGCACTTGATCCATTTCCAACAATACTGCTAAAAGCATGTCTCGATACACTAATTGGACCTATAACAAATATTATAAATGCATCACTTTGCTGTGGCTGTTTTCCTGATGATTTTAAGTATGCCCATGTCACACCACTTCTTAAGAAGTCATCTCTGCCTAAACAAGACCTAAACAGTTATAGACCTATTTCTAATCTCAGCTTCATTTCCAAAATACTAGAAAAGGTTGTAGCAAGTCGTCTAAGGTCTCACATTAGCACAAATGTCTTAAATAATGTGTCACAATCAGCATATAGGCAGTTTCACTACAAAGACATAACTTAGATCATCATCTTTATGCTGATGATACTCAGATCTACATTTCGTTGGCTACCCCGGATACAAATCGCTCCCTTAACCAACTTAGTGATTGCCTTCAAGATATTTTCCACTGGATGACTGACAGCAAGTTGAAATTAAATGCAAATAAAACTGAATTGATCATTATTGGTACTCCAATGCAGCGTTGTAAACTGGATGGTTTTTTTCCTATGCGTATTTTGAATCAGTATATCACGCCAGCAACCTCGGTGCGGAATCTAGGAGTGATCTTTGATAGTAACTTCAATTTCCGACAACACATATCTCAAACATGTCGCTGCTGTTTTTATCATATTCGTGATCTTCGCCGTACTCGTCGGTATATGTCATTTTCTGTTGCTAAGACTATTGCAACAGCGCTTGTTAGCAGCAGACTTGACTATTGCAATTCCCTCCTTTATAATATCGCTAGCAAGGATATCACAAAACTTCAGCGTGTCCAAAATTGTCTAGCAAGAGTAGTTACAAGATCTCCTCGTTTTTCTCGCTCTGTACCACTTTTGAAGTCTTTGCATTGGCTTCCTGTACGATATCGTATAATATTTAAGATCTGTACCATTACATACCAGGCACTGTCCAATAAGCAACCATCTTATTTGCATTTATTGCTTACTCCTGTAAGAAAACCTATGCAGCTTCGATCATCTAGTTTTGACCTACTTTTTGTTCCTAGAGTCAACACTAACATTGGAACTAGGGCTTTTTCTGTTGCTGCACCAACTCTTTGGAATATGCTTCTTCTTAGTGTTAGATCAGTTGAAAATATTAAAAAATTCCGTCGTCATTTAAAAACGTATCTTTACAACCTTGCTCCCTAACACCTTGACCCATCTGTTGACAACTGGAAAACTACTTATGGATTTTGAGATTGACCAACCCTTTTGTTTTGATGCGCCTCTGAGCTTGGTTTCTAAGGATTTAGGCGCAATAGAAGTTATCTTATTATTATTAACCAAATCAATGTGTCGCCAGCAAGAGCCTGCAACATGACAACAATATCAGTAACATTAGAAACAACCAAGCAGCTTCGAGTTGAAAAATTAAATTGTGGATTGACCACATGCTAACCACGCTGAATGCAACGACATGGGCAGAGATGACAACGACGAACGCGGCGACACGGGCAGAGATGACGGCAACGAACGTGACTACACAGGCAGAGATGATGACAACGAACATGACGACACGGGCAGAGATGACGATGACGAACATGACGACAAGGGCAGAGATGATGGCGACGAACATGACGACATGGGCAGAGATGACGGCAACGAACGTGACGATACAGGCAGAGATGATGACAACGAACGTGACGACACAGGCAGAGATGATGACAACGAACGTGACGACACAGGCAGAGATGATGACAACGAACGTGACGACACAGGCAGACATGATGACAACGAACATGACGACATGGGCAGAGATGATGACAACGAACGTGACGACATGGGCAGAGATGATGACAACGAACGTGACGACATGGGCAGAGATGATGACAACGAACGTGACGACACAGGCAGAGATGATGACAACGAACGTGACGACACAGGCAGACATGATGACAACGAACATGACGACATGGGCAGAGATGATGACAACGAACGTGACGACATGGGCAGAGATGATGACAACGAACGTGACGACATGGGCAGAGATGATGACAACGAACATGACGACAAGGACAGAGATGATGACGACGAACATGACGACAAGGGCAGAGGTGATGGCGACGAACATGACGATAAGGGCAGATATGATGACAACGAACATGACGACAAGGGCAGAGATGACGGCAATGAACGTGACGACACAGGCAGAGATGATGACAACGAACGTGACGACATGGGCAGAGATGACGACGACGAACATGACGACAAGGGCAGATATGATGGGGACGAACATGACGATAAGGGCAGAGATGATGACAACGAACGTGACGACATGGGCAGAGATGACAACGACGAACATGACGACAAGGGCAGAGATGATGGCGACGAACATGACGACAAGGGCAGAGATGATGACAACGAACATGACGACAAGGGCAGAGATGATGACAACGAACGTGACGACATGGGCAGAGATGACGACGACGAACATGACGACAAGGGCAGAGATGACGATGACGAACGCGACGACACAGGCAGAAATGGCGATGACACGGGCAGAGATGACGACGACGAACGTGACGACACAGGCAGAGATGATGACAACGAACGTGACAACATGGGCAGAGATGACGACGACGAACATGACGACAAGGGCAGAGATGATGGCGACGAACGTGACGACACAGGCAGAGATGATGGCGACGAACATGACGACAAGGGCAGAGATGATGGCGACGAACGCAGCGACACGGGCAGAGATGACGGCAACGAACGTGGCGACATGGGCAGAGATGATGACAACGAACGTGACGACACAGGCAGAGATGATGACAACGAACGTGACGTCATGGGCAGAGATGGTGACAACGAACATGACGACATGGGCAGAGATGATGACGACGAACGTGACGACATGGGCAGAGATGATGACGACGAACATGACGACAAGGGCAGAGATGATGACAACGAACGTGATGACACGGGCAGAGATGATGGCGACGAATATGACGACATGGGCAAAGATGATGACGACGAACGTGACGACATGGGCAGAGATGATCACAACGAATGTGACGACATGGGCAGAGATGATCACAACGAAGGTGACGACATGGGCAGAGATGATGACAACGAACATGACGACAAGGGCAGAGATGATGACAACGAACTTGACGACACAGGCAGAGATGATGACAACGAACGTGACGACATGGGCAGAGATGATGGCGACGAACATGACGACATGGGCAGAGATGACGACAACGAACGTGACGACATGGGCAGAGATGACGACGACGAACATGACGACAAGGGCAGAGATGATGGCGACGAATGTGACGACACAGGCAGAGATGATGACAACGAACGTAACGACACAGGCAGAGATGATGACAACGAACGTGACGACACAGGCAGAGATGATGACAACGAACGTGACGACAAGGGCAGAGATGATGACAACGAACATGACGACACAGGCAGAGATGACGGCAACGAACGTGACGACACAGGCAGAGATGATGACAACGAACGTGATGACATGGGCAGAGATGACGATGACGAACGTGACGACACGGGCAGAGATGACGGTGACGAACGCGACGACACAGGCAGAGATGACGACGACGAACGCGACGACATGGGCAGAGATGATGAAGACGAACACGACGACATGGGCAGAGATGACGACATTGACGAACGCGACGACACGGGCAGAGATATCACCGATGACACTGGCGCAGTCACCACTCGGTCCACAGACTCCATACCATCGTCATCCCGGTGTACGATGGCAGTGAACGTAATTTTTGTTGGTTTTGATTTGAAAAACGCGTAATGTCATTTTGATATTTCTTCAACAGCATGGTGAAAAAAATATGCTACATTGCTGTTTCAACCCTAGGGAAATAACGAAGCACATGCGTTCAGTATATTGGGTACCAAAAACCCAAATGCTCCCGATTACTAGTATTTTCTAAAGAAAGAAATCATCCGAAAACTCGGATAAAATTATTCATCGTAATTTTACCGAATCGAATGTTACAAAACAGTTTTAGTGGGTGAAGTTAACGCAACGTTAACAAGGTGTAAAATACGGTCGACGATTTTTTTATTTGTTTCAAACGCCGGAAACTTTCCCACAACAGTGCCGACTGCCGTCTTTGTAGTGCCAGTTTTTTACTAACAGCAGTAATTAACAATGTATCTATGCTTTTGCATTAAAACAGTATCCATTTGAATATTGCAACAAACTGTACACACCCCACGGGTGCGTAGAGTATTTCCAGGAACTGCCCTGTAAAGGCTGTGCCAAAGTCGGAGAAAGGCTCCGCATGTGCGGGTCCTGTCACGCAGCCCATCGTGTATAAAGGGCTAGTTCGGGTCATTACATAGTTGACGGGTTTGTATCCGTCAATCAAATTCTTACCTGCTCCCCCGATTCAGCCCGTCCAAATGACAGGGTGACGGGTCTCTGTATTAGTTCATGATTACAACCCTTATCAGAGCACAAAAAGAATCCCAAAAGTTGCCATTAAACCAAAGCGATTTTGTTCCCTTGCAGGAACATTGTTTGATCTAAATTGTATGTACTGTTCCAAGTGAAAGTTAAGTACATAATTTGTTTAATTTTCTACTTACAGGCACATTGAAATGAGCAGAATGTGGCTGTGGGGAAATATCAAGTCGTGGTTTGGTGGTTTTTGCAATGAAGTGCTCAAGGTCGGCCCCATTCCCAGACACATTGCGGTTATCATGGATGGCAACCGCAGGTTTGCCAAGAAGAAGAGTATAGACAGGTCACAGGGCCACCTGAAGGGCTTCGACAAACTGCTCGAGGTAGGGCTGATGGGCGCTCGAGGTATGGCTGATAGGGGCTCGAGGTAGGGCTGTTGGGTGCTAGAGGTAGGGCTGGTGGGGGCTCGAGGTAGGGCTGGTGGGGGCTCAAGGTAGGGCTGGTGGGGGCTCGAGGTACGGCTGATGGGGGCTCGATGTACGTCTTATGGGAACTTGAGGTACGGCTGATGGGGGCTCGAGGTAGGGCTGGTGGTGGCTTGAGGTAGGACTGGTGCAGCTCGAGTTACTGTTTATAGAGGCTCGAGGTACGGGTGATGGGGGCTCGAGGTAGGGCTGATGGGGGCTCGGGGTAGGGTTGAAGGAAGCTCAAGGTAGGGCTGGTGGAAGCTCGAGGTAGGGCTGGTGGGGGCTCGAGGTGGGGCTGATGGGGACTCGAGGTAGGGCTGGTGGGGACTCTAGGTAGGGCGGGTGGGGCTTTAGGTAGGGCTGGTGGGGGTTTGAGGTAGAGCGGGTGGGGCTTTAGGTAGGGCTGGTGGGGGTTTGAGGTAGAGCAGGTGGGGGCTCGATTTATGGCTGGTTGGGGCTCGAGATAGGGCTGGTAGGGGCTCATGGTTGGGCTGATGGTGGCTCTAGGTATGGCTGATGGGGGGCTCGAGTTAGGGCTGATGGGGGCTTGAGGTATGGGTGATGGGGTCTCGAGGTATGAGTGATGGGGGCTCGAGCTAGGGCTGATGGGGGACTTTCTCTTTCATCTGTATGCAAGAGACTACATATAGAATGTGCATAAAATGAACAGTGCAAGTGCAATTAATTATTGTTTACATAGATCAAACAAGGCAGAGGATTAGTTGTACTTTGTATGATTGAAAATATTGCAACCTGTTACAATAAAAGATGGTTTATGATGAGTGTTTGTTTTGCAATGTAGGACGTGTGACTTTGTCAAGTCTTAATTGTTTACCAAATGTTTCATACAATTGAATAAACAGTGTGACTGTGATGTGTCTTCGTGATTCCCATATTACAAAGAAATGCTTGTGGATAGAAAATGCCAAAATATGTTCACCAGTACTATGAATGTTACCAAATGTGTTGTTAATGTCACAATGTGACGATGTAAACATTATTTTTAAATATCTTGTACATAGGGTGTTAAATATTTTGTAAAGCAGTTTTGAATGGAACAAAGGACTGGAAGCGCACTATATGAGACTTTATTATAAATTACCAGGTAATTTCACTTACATTCTTCAGACTCTGGAGTGGTGTCATGAGCTGGGCGTCACAGAAGTGACAGTGTACGCATTCAGTATAGAGAACTTCAACAGATCAAAGGAAGAAGTGGACGGTTTGATGGAATTAGCAAGACAGAAATTTTCACATTTTATGCAGGAAAGGTAAACATGCTGTGACTATATCAGTTGCCTTTAAAAGACTGTTATGACACTGTTGGACAGGGGATAATTTGCAGTGATGTTTTAAATTACATCTTATATAATTGGAGTCGTTTCTGATGTAAAACTATATTATGTGCTTGTACTATTATAATTACAGTTATAATCATAATATTGAAGTTGTGATTATTATGTAAGCAATATATAACTGTAAAGCTGCTTTACTTGATATTAATCCAATTTCATGTTCGTGAAATATTTAACAATAGTTGTAGTTTTGTGTTTTCGCCATTGCGTTTACACTGTACATTCAATGTTATTCCTCTGTTACCACTCAGCTGTTGAAGGATTAGGCAGTGTCATGCTTTGAGAATATCTAGCGCTGTGTTCTTTGTTGTTGGGGCTACTGATCTTGGTTAATTCGCTATTCTAAATGTATGGAGTTGTTTAGTCATTTCAGTTCATTGGAATATTTACCCTGTTTGTTATCATATATATATATATATATGTGAACATTTTAAACTTCATTTAGATATACATTTTTTATTTCTGGAATTTCTTTAAGGGATGATATAGGGGTTATGATGGGGTAAACTGCTACACTGGTTCACCCCTGACATCTTCATGTGAGTTACTTAATTTTTTTTATAAATGACAGTTTTTTAATAGTATTTTTGGAACAACTTCTAAGTAAAACACAGCGATGATATCAGTTCTATCAAGTTCACTTAACTAGTAAACTTTTTGGCATAAATGTGTTTTAATGAAAAATTGAAAATATGTATACAATGTGTATATACATATTTTTATGTTCAGTGTTTGGTTGGCAGAGAGATAATCGAGAAGAACGGTCTGTGTATACGAGTGATTGGCAAGTTGTCACTCCTACCCAAAGATCTCCAAGAAGTTATTTCTCAAGTTGTACACATGACAAAACACCATAATAGGTACAAGCTTTTTATAGCCATTTCTAGAACCCATTTAGTGGTTTTTGTGTTTTTAACCATAATTTTCATACCATATTCGTTTTATTCAACGTACATGCCCTAATTAGAGTACACCTCCTTTTTCATCAGCGTCTGACATTGATCTATGATTAAAATAGGTCATCAGAATGATCAGATCTATTATGTATTGTAATTAAGAGTGAAATTAAGTGCATAGTCGATAAATTTGTACCCTTCAAAAAACAAGGGAAACGGTCCAAAAAGAAACACATATCGAAAGAAGCCATTAGAAAAATTAAGTATAAACAAATGATGTGGAAGTCATATAGATGTACTGGAAATGATGAAGACTACAACAAAGCAAACAGAAAGTTCAGGATAAGGTCGGTCCTCTAGAAGACAGTGCTGGAAATATAATATCAGAGGGATTCTTAATGGCAGAAGACCTGAATGAGTACTTTAGTTCAGTGTTTACCAGAGAAGATATTAGTTCACTGCCAGTACCAGAGGCTAAGTTCAAGGGGGCAGATTCAGACTATTTAGGACAATTAATTGTAACCCCGCAAATGGTACCTAAGAAAATAAAGGCTATGAAGAATAATAAATCACCTGGAGTGGACGGGATTCCGCCTAAACTACTACTGGAAATTGTAGAACAAATTAGCGTACCGCTTGCAACAGTTTTCAATTTGTCATTAGAAGAGGGAGTGGTTCCTTTAGAATGGAAAGAGGCAAACATTATACCGTTATTTAAAAAAGGTTCGAGAAACAAATCAGAGAACTATAGACCAGTGAGTTTAACATCAGTGATTTGCAAATTATTAGAAAGACTAATTAAAGATCACATGGTGGATTTTCTTGTTAAACAAAACTTGATAAACCCATCTCAACATGGTTTTTTAAAGCAAGGTCATGCTTAACAAATATGTTATGTTTTTTGGAAGACATCACTAAGTGGGTAGATGAGGGATCACCGGTAGATATCGTCTACTTAGATTTTCAAAAAGCTTTCGACAAAGTACCACATCAAAGATTACTGCTGAAACTAAAGGCCCATGGCATAGGAAATGGTATAATAAACTGGATAGAACAATGGCTGATTGACAGAAGACAACGTGTAGTAGTTGATGGGGAGGCTTCAAACTGGAAATCGGTATTGAGTGGGGTACCACAGGGATCAGTATTAGGACCTATATTATTCTTAATATATATCAACGATTTGGATGATGAAATAACAAGCAAGGTGTTGAAATTTGCGGATGATACAAAAGTGTTTAGAAGGATTAAAAGTGATGGAGATAGACAGCATTTACAAGATGATCTTGACAGGTTGATCAAATGGTCTGAAAAGTAGCAAATGCTGTTCAATTTTGGGAAATGTAAATGCCTCCACACAGGACATGGGAACGAAGAGGTAGAATATACAATGGGGGGTACTGTACTAAGTACTACTGTAAAAGAAAAGGACTTAGGGTTAACCATTAGTGCTGATATGAAGGTTTCAGAGCAGTGCGGAATTGCAGCTTCAAATGGAAATCAAATTCTTGGATTAATTAGGCGAAACATAACGTATAAGGAAAAAGAGCTAATAATACCGCTGTACAAAACAATAGTTAGGCCTCATTTAGAATATTGTATTCAAGCGTGGAGGCCATAGCGCAGGAAGGACATAGATGTGCTAGAAAGAGTGCAGAGGAGAGCAACTAAAATGATACCAAAACTGGGGGATCTTAGTTACAAAATACGCCTAAAAAATGCGGTTTAACAACACTAGAGACCAGGAGAATGAGAGGAGATCAGATAGAAGTGTTTAAAATATTGAATGGTTATGAAAATATTGATATTTTTTTTTTTCAGTTAAGAAAGAAGGACTAGAGGACATGAAGTTACATTGGCAAAGGAGCAGAGTAGATTAGATATAAGAAAGTTTTCATTTTCACAAAGGACTGTAAATGAATGGAACAGATTATCTGCTGATTGTGTGGGTGCTACTAGCGTGAATATGTTTAAAAATAAAATCGACACATACCTCAGAAGGGCGGGATACACATAGACAAAAGGGTCGGACTCTCGATAAGCCAAAGGGCTTCCTTGTCCACCTGCCACCTAGAGTTAATTCTCTGGGTGGCAATCTTGTTAAATCTTGTTAAATTAATTCCCTGTCAACCAGTGACATGCGAAAGTTCCACCTGCATCCACATTCCACAGCAGTTTTCATTTGACCACAAAATCACAACAGTGGATGTATAACTCACGTCCAGATGATGCTGACATCCCAGCTGAACTAGTCTAAAGTTGAATTTACGCAGAACCAGAGTACTGTCTTGGCCTGCTATGTTACTTTGTCCATGTTTTAGTACGTATGTCATGCAGACTGTTTGTATCCCTAAGCCCTGCCAAGTTATTTCTCCAATCAGAAGCAGTTTTACACATGTGGTAATCACACATAATTGACAATAATATGTGCTACAATTCATTGTGACACACGATGTCACTGGTACTATGTCTATGTTTAAAATAAAAATGATGAATTTGGTGTCGTCACCTGGCGGGTTACACTTGAAACAGTAAATTACACAAAATGATACCAGGAGGCGCCACAGTTTGTCATTTTCACACGTGAAAAAAGAGATGTTTGTGTAACCGTAAGAGTTTTTAATGAATAATGTTAGTTTTAACTTAATCTTAAAAATAGCTTTGTTTGTAGAAACACAAAATAGAGGATTAGTTATACTTTGTGCAATTGAAAATAATGCAGTTTGTTACAAATTTTTGCTCAATGAAAAATGGTTTATAATGAATGCTTGTTTTGCATTTTAGAACATTTCTTAATGTGTGTTTTGCCTACACATCCCGTGATGAGATCTGTTGTGCAATGAGAGAACTGGCTCAAGGCGTACAGATGGGGCACATCAGAGAGAGGTGAGTTGAGGTCACTGTTGAGGTCTGTCTCTATCCACCCTTCAGGGGATACAGATGGGGCACATCAGAGAGAGGTGAGTTGAGGTCACTGTTGAGGTCTGTCTCTATCCACCCTTCAGGGGATACAGATGGGGCACATCAGAGAGAGATGAGTTCAGAGGTCACCAGTAACGTCTGTCTCTATCAACTCCTCATACTGTACATATCAGTAGCATGTGATAAAGTAATTCTATGTCACCTGTATCTTGCTTGCAAATGTTACTATATGCTGCATATATGTGACCATTCAAACATGCATTTTTAGGGATAATCTCAAAACGTCGATGTCCGATATCAGATGAAATTACTTTCATTTGGGGATGAGAGGCCAGAGGCAGTTTTTGTCTGGCGACATTGAGATGTTATGCTTTGGACCGATACTGTTAATATATTTATATCATCATATCGATGTTTACAAACTATTGTCTGCGGGGGGATGGTATGGCTGTGGCCAGATGAAAGTAATTTTGTCAGATATCAGACATTGACGTTTTGAGATGATCACTTCAGGGTGGATCAACATTACAAGTGTGTTGTTGTTATTGTTGTTGCTATTGTTGTTGTTGTGTTGCAGTGACATCAGTGAGGAGTTGTTGAATCAATGTCTCTACACCAACAAGTCCCCAGACCCTGACCTTATCCTGAGGACGTCGGGAGAGGTTCGTCTCAGTGACTTCCTCTTGTGGCAGGTTAGTCCACACTCACTTATAGCACTTCAATGTGTGTGTTTGTATGTGTGTTTGTGCGTTTGTGTATATATCTGTGTGTGTTTGTGTATGGTGTTTTTTGTGTCTGTGTGTGTGTGTGTCATCTGTGTATGTGTCGTATGTGTGTTTGTGTCTGTGTGTTTGTGTGTGTGTAAGTGTAAGTGCGTGAGTAAATAATAAATAGACGACAAGATTGTTTTCTTGCAGAGTACATTCAGTGTGTTGTCCTTCCTAAAAGTAATTAATAAATAGACGACAAGATTATTTTCTTGCAGAGTGCATTCAGTGTGTTGTCCTTCCTAAAAGTAAATAATAAATAGACGACAAGATTATTTTCTTGCAGAGTACGTTCAGTGTGTTGTCCTTCCTAAAAGTAAATCATAAATAGACGACAAGATTGTTTTCTTGCAGAGTACATTCAGTGTATTGTCCTTCCTAAAAGTAAATAATAAATAGACGACAAGATTATTTTCTTGCAGAGTACATTCAGTGTGTTGTCCTTCCTAAAATTAAATAATAAATTGACGACAAGATTATTTTCTTGCAGAGTACATTCAGTGTGTTGTCCTTCCTAAAAGTAAATAATAAATAGACGACAAGATTGTTTTCTTGCAGAGTACATTCAGTGTGTTGTCCTTCCTAAAAGTAAATAATAAATAGACGACAAGATTGTTTTCTTGCAGAGTACATTCAGTGTGTTGTCCTTCCTAAAAGTAAATAATAAATAGACGACAAGATTGTTTTCTTGCAGAGTACATTCAGTGTGTTGTCCTTTCTAAAAGTAATTAATAAATAGACGACAAGATTATTTTCTTGCAGAGTACATTCAGTGTGTTGTCCTTCCTAAAAGTAAATAATAAATAGACGAAAAGATTGTTTTCTTGCAGAGTACATTCAGTGTGTTGTCCTTCCTAAAAGTAATTAATAAATAGACGACAAGATTATTTTCTTGCAGAGTGCATTCAGTGTGTTGTCCTTCTTAAAAGTAAATAATAAATAGACGACAAGATTATTTTCTTGCAGAGTACATTCAGTGTGTTGTCCTTCCTAAAAGTAAATCATAAATAGACGACAACATTGTTTTCTTGCAGAGTACATTCAGTGTGTTGTCCTTCCTAAAAGTAATTAATAAATAGACGACAAGATTGTTTTCTTGCAGAGTACATTCAGTGTGTTGTCCTTCCTAAAAGTAAATAATAAATAGACGACAAGATTGTTTTCTTGCAGAGTACATTCAGTGTGTTGTCCTTCCTAAAAGTAAATAATAAATAGACGACAAGATTATTTTCTTGCAGAGTACATTCAGTGTGTTGTCCTTCCTAAAAGTAAATAATAAATAGACGACAAGATTGTTTTCTTGCAGAGTACATTCAGTGTGTTGTCCTTCCTAAAAGTAATTAATAAATAGACGACAAGATTATTTTCTTGCAGAGTACATTCAGTGTGTTGTCCTTCTTAAAAGTAAATAATAAATAGACGACAAGATTATTTTCTTGCAGAGTACATTCAGTGTGTTGTCCTTCCTAAAAGTAAATAATAAATAGACGACAACATTGTTTTCTTGCAGAGTACATTCAGTGTGTTGTCCTTCCTAAAAGTAATTAATAAATAGACGACAAGATTGTTTTCTTGCAGAGTACATTCAGTGTGTTGTCCTTCCTAAAAGTAATTAATAAATAGACGACAAGATTGTTTTCTTGCAGAGTACATTCAGTGTGTTGTCCTTCCTAAAAGTAAATAATAAATAGACGACAAGATTGTTTTCTTGCAGAGTACATTCAGTGTGTTGTCCTTCCTAAAAGTAAATAATAAATAGACGACAAGATTATTTTCTTGCAGAGTACATTCAGTGTGTTATCCTTCCTAAAAGTAAATAATAAATAGACGACAAGATTTTTTCTTGCAGAGTACATTCAGTGTGTTGTCCTTCCTAAAAGTAAATAATAAATAGACGACAAGATTGTTTTCTTGCAGAGTACATTCAGTGTGTTGTCCTTCCTAAAATTAGAGTACATTCAGTGTGTTGTCCTTCCTAAAATAAAATAAATAGACGACAAGATTGTTTTCTTGCAGAGTACATTCAGTGTGTTGTCCTTCCTAAAAGTAAATAATAAATAGACGACAAGATTGTTTTCTTGCAGAGTACATTCAGTGTGTTGTCCTTCCTAAAAGTAAATAATAAATAGACGACAAGATTGTTTTCTTGCAGAGTACATTCAGTGTGTTGTCCTTCCTAAAAGTAAATAATAAATAGACGACAAGATTGTTTTCTTGCAGAGTACATTCAGTGTGTTGTCCTTCCTAAAAATAAATAATAAATAGACGACAAGATTGTTTTCTTGCAGAGTACATTCAGTGTGTTGTCCTTCCTAAAAGTAAATAATAAATAGACGACAAGATTATTTTCTTGCAGAGTACATTCAGTGTGTTGTCCTTCCTAAAAGTAAATAATAAATAGACGACAAGATTATTTTCTTGCAGAGTACATTCAGTGTGTTGTCCTTCCTAAAAGTAAATAATAAATAGAAGACAAGATTTTTTCTTGCAGAGTACATTCAGTATGTTGTCCTTCCTAAAAGTAAATAATAAATAGACGACAAGATTGTTTTCTTGCAGAGTACATTCAGTGTGTTGTCCTTCCTAAAATTAAATAATAAATAGACGACAAGATTGTTTTCTTGCAGAGTACATTCAGTGTGTTGTCCTTCCTAAAAGTAAATAATAAATAGACGACAAGATTATTTTCTTGCAGAGTACATTCAGTGTGTTGTCCTTCCTAAAAGTAAATAATAAATAGACGACAAGATTATTTTCTTACAGAGTACATTCAGTGTGTTGTCCTTCCTAAAAGTAAAATCATAAATAGACGACAAGATTGTTTTCTTGCAGAGTACATTCAGTGTATTGTCCTTCCTAAAAGTAAATAATAAATAGACGACAAGATTATTTTCTTGCAGAGTACATTCAGTGTGTTATCCTTCCTAAAAGTAAATAATAAATAGACGACAAGATTATTTTCTTGCAGAGTACATTCAGTGTGTTGTCCTTTCTAAAAGTAATTAATAAATAGACGACAAGATTATTTTCTTGCAGAGTACATTCAGTGTGTTGTCCTTCCTAAAAGTAAATAATAAATAGACGACAAGATTGTTTTCTTGCAGAGTACATTCAGTGTGTTGTCCTTCCTAAAAGTAATTAATAAATAGACGACAAGATTATTTTCTTGCAGAGTGCATTCAGTGTGTTGTCCTTCTTAAAAGTAAATAATAAATAGACGACAAGATTATTTTCTTGCAGAGTACATTCAGTGTGTTGTCCTTCCTAAAAGTAAATCATAAATAGACGACAACATTGTTTTCCTGCAGAGTACATTCAGTGTGTTGTCCTTCCTAAAAGTAATTAATAAATAGACGACAAGATTGTTTTCTTGCAGAGTACATTCAGTGTGTTGTCCTTCCTAAAAGTAATTAATAAATAGACGACAAGATTGTTTTCTTGCAGAGTACTTTCAGTGTGTTGTCCTTCCTAAAAGTAAATAATAAATAGACGACAAGATTGTTTTCTTGCAGAGTACATTCAGTGTGTTGTCCTTCCTAAAAGTAAATAATAAATAGACGACAAGATTGTTTTCTTGCAGAGTACATTCAGTGTGTTGTCCTTCCTAAAAGTAAATAATAAATAGACGACAAGATTATTTTCTTGCAGAGTACATTCAGTGTGTTGTCCTTCCTAAAAGTAAATAATAAATAGACGACAAGATTATTTTCTTGCAGAGTACATTCAGTGTGTTGTCCTTCCTAAAAGTAAATCATAAATAGACGACAACATTGTTTTCTTGCAGAGTACATTCAGTGTGTTGTCCTTCCTAAAAGTAATTAATAAATAGACGACAAGATTGTTTTCTTGCAGAGTACATTCAGTGTGTTGTCCTTCCTAAAAGTAATTAATAAATAGACGACAAGATTGTTTTCTTGCAGAGTACATTCAGTGTGTTGTCCTTCCTAAAAGTAAATAATAAATAGACGACAAGATTGTTTTCTTGCAGAGTACATTCAGTGTGTTGTCCTTCCTAAAAGTAAATATTAAATAGACGACAATATTGTTTTCTTGCAGAGTACATTCAGTGTGTTGTCCTTCCTAAAAGTAAATAATAAATAGACGACAAGATTATTTTCTTGCAGAGTACATTCAGTGTGTTATCCTTCCTAAAAGTAAATAATAAATAGACGACAAGATTTTTTCTTGCAGAGTACATTCAGTATGTTGTCCTTCCTAAAAGTAAATAATAAATAGACGACAAGATTGTTTTCTTGCAGAGTACATTCAGTGTGTTGTCCTTCCTAAAAGTAAATAATAAATAGACGACAAGATTGTTTTCTTGCAGAGTACATTCAGTGTGTTGTCCTTCCTAAAAGTAAATAATAAATAGACGACAAGATTATTTTCTTGCAGAGTACATTCAGTGTGTTGTCCTTCCTAAAAGTAAATCATAAATAGACGACAAGATTATTTTCTTGCAGAGTACATTCAGTGTGTTGTCCTTCCTAAAAGTAAATCATAAATAGACGACAAGATTGTTTTCTTGCAGAGTACATTCTGTGTATTGTCCTTCCTAAAAGTAAATAATAAATAGACGACAAGATTATTTTCTTGCAGAGTACATTCAGTGTGTTATCCTTCCTAAAAGTAAATAATAAATAGACGACAAGATTATTTTCTTGCAGAGTACATTCAGTGTGTTGTCCTTTCTAAAAGTAATTAATAAATAGACGACAAGATTATTTTCTTGCAGAGTACATTCAGTGTGTTGTCCTTCCTAAAAGTAAATAATAAATAGACGACAAGATTGTTTTCTTGCAGAGTACATTCAGTGTGTTGTCCTTCCTAAAAGTAAATCATAAATAGACGACAAGATTGTTTTCTTGCATAGTACATTCATTGTGTTGTCCTTCCTAAAAGTAAATAATAAATAGACAACAAAATTGTTTTCTTGCAGAGTACATTCAGTGTGTTGTCCTTCTTAAAAATAAATCATAAATAGACGACAACATTGTTTTCTTGCAGAGTACATTCAGTGTATTGTCCTTCATAAAAGTGCTGTGGCCAGAGTTCACGGATTGGGACCTGCGAGCAGCAGTCATCTACTACCAGAAGAACTACGATGCCGTACAGGTGAGAATATGATGCCATACAGGTGAGAATATGATGCCGTACAGGTGAGAATATGACGCTGTACAGGTGAGAATATGCCGCCGTACAGGTGAGAATATGCCGCCGTACAGGTGAGAATATGCCGCCGTACAGGTGAGAATATGACGCCATACAGGTGAGAATATGACGCCGTACAGGTGAGAATAAGCCGCCGTACAGGTGAGAATACGACGCCGTACAGGTGAGAATATGACGCCGTACAGGTGAGAATATGCCGTCGTACAGGTGAGAATACGACGCCGTACAGTTGAGAATATGACGCCGTACAGGTGAGAATATGACGCCGTACAGGTGAGAATATGACGCCGTATAGGTGAGAATATGATGCCGTATAGATGAGAATATGACGCCATACAGGTGAGAATGTGACGCCGTACAGGTGAGAATGTGACGCCGTACAGGTGAGAATGTGACGCCGTACAGGTGAGAATATGACGCCGTACAGGTGAGAATATGACGCCGTACAGGTGAGAATATGACGCCGTACAGGTGAGAATATGACGCCATACAGGTGAGAATATGATGCCGTACAGGTGGGAATATGATGCCGTACAGGTGAGAATATGACATGACCATACAAAATATTGATAGTATTTTATCTTACATAAGAAAGATAGAAGGACTTGTGCACACAAAATTAAAATACTGAAAGAACAGTGTAGTTTGGACATAAAGTATTTGACTGTATTGTACAAATTCCTTGTTGTTTCCATTGCTCGGTAATGTTCTATTAACTGACTAGTCTGTATATACTGTGGTTAACATTTTATGGTCTTATGAGGTGTTATTCAACTAGTCAGCCTTTTTCAGAGTAATATCACCAAACTGACCTTTCTAACTGAGGATGGTCACTGCCAGGGTGTTTGTTGTCACAAAGTGTGGTCACTGCCAGGGTGTTTGTGGTCACTTATGGTGGTCACTGCCAGGGTGTTTGTGGTCACTTATGGTGGTCACTGCCAGGGTGTTTGTGGTCACTGAGGGTGGTCACTGCCAAGGTATTTGTGGTCACTGAAGGTTGTTACTGCCAGGGTGTTCGTTGTCACTAAGGGTGGTCACTGCCAGGGTGTTTGTGGTCACTGAGGGTGGTCACTGCCAGGGTGTTTGTTGTCACTAATGGTGGTCACTGTCAGGGTGTTTGTGTTCACTGAGGGTGGTCACTGCCAGGGTGTTTGTGGTCACTGAGGGTGGTCACTGCCAGGGTGTTTGTGGTCACTAAGGGTGGTCACAGCCAGGGTGTTTGTGTTCACTGAGGGTGGTCACTGCCAGGGTGTTTGTGGTCACTAATGGTGATCACTGTCAGGGTGTTTGTGTTCACTGAGGGTGGTCACTGCCAGGGTGTTTGTGGTCACTAATGGTGATCACTGCCAGGGTGTTTGTGTTCACTGAGGGTGGTCACTGCCAGGGTGTTTGTGGTCACTGAGGGTGGTCACTGCCAGGGTGTTTGTTGTCCTCAGTGGTTCTTTTATGTCAGTACTTGAAACAAAAACATAACTGACGCAAGTGTAACACACTTTTCAACAGTCCTGAGAACTCTATAATGCTGTATATAAAAACTAGTGTTTTCCTTTTTTGTTATTATTAACAGACGAATAACTCGATTTTTATTATTATTATTTTGATAAATGCTCTATTTACTATTGATATGTGTATCACAAGTTTGTAATAAATTTATGTTTTTAATAATCTTAATAGGTACATTCCATGTTTTAGTATTAGACGTCGATGGGAGTTTAATTTACGGTGTAATAAGAAAATGTTTTTATTTGTTTTTGGCTGTTTGTCCGCAGGCAGCTAGGAGAACCAAAGATTTGGAAATGTCAGAGGCACAGAGACAGTCAGACTATGCATGTGTGCGGGAGGAGATGGCCCAAGACAGAGACGCGGGTCGACCCACACAGTCTGTGAGTCTGCAGGAGAGACTGCGACAGTATGCGGTCGATAGACAGTACCGAACTAGACACTTTATTTCAACGATTGACGCCAAGCGAGACAAGTTCTTTGATGACATATATCAGAGTATACCGGTCTCCATGTGTTCACAGTTGTCTAAGACCAATCTTCAGGCTCTGTGATGAGTTTTGAAGGACATTGTCTCTGAATGTGATAGGTCTTTACAGAAAGTTTAAATGCAAAGCAAACTTTACAGTAACAGTTTGCAAGGCTACGTGGGAAGTGAAGAGCAAAGAAATGGCAGTAATCTGATTCAGAATTCTATATAACAACATCAGAACGTAACACAGGATGATGTGCAGTGTAGGCTCGCTATATGGTGACCTTGATAATACAACCACCTTGCAATTATTTTTGTAATAGTAAAGTATGGGAAATTAGTCTCGTTAATACGGTCACCACTCTATTCAGGTCACTCTTGCCCTGTCCCGATGGTGACCTTAATAGAGAGGTTCCACTCTACTTTTATTTGGTTGGTGGTCACGGTGTCCGAGGACCGCGGAAACCACATTTTTGTGTTATTGAATAATTAAAAAAAAAAGGGAAATGGATTTTGCCGTGAAGCACCAGAGTTACAACATGACTCGTCTTTGTAGATGTCTTTGTTTATTGGTCTGATCTAAAAATGTTTAGCTGTCAAGGAATATTGGACATGATCAGTACTGAATGTGCGTTCAAGCAACCCCCCTTCTGATCTCACGTCGACTTGATCGGTTGTGATTTCAGCCTTCAAGTTCTCTCTTGGTTATCAGTCATCCAGACTTGTTCCCGCTTGGACTTGTTTGTTCTTGATAGATGTAATTAATACAGTTTAAAACAGTTATTTGAGTAATTTATGAGTGTAATAGCAAAATATTGAGATGATTGCAAGATAACATGGGATAAGTCTAAGTATGAAGAAAAGGTTTGAATGAAATAGTAGATTGACTAAGTCTGCAAGGAAATGATGTGGATGATGAAAGGTGACATTAACATGTTATAATATGAAGAAAGAAAGAAAGAAGAACACGTTGAATACATCACTGTAAATACCGGTGTTTAAAAAGGAATGTGTGATGCTTTTTTATCAGTCTCTTGAGTCTTACTTCTCAAATATAATGCTACTCGGTATGATTTGATTTTCCATCTCTTGCCATTTTGTTAACTGTATTTTTCAATAGATATATCTAAGTTACAGGTGTTTCCTTCTGTAATGGACACTAGTATTAGTATTACTACTACTTTGGAAAACAAATTATTTCCATTTTCCGCCAGAACAGTTTTTACCATTTCTTATGATCGTATGGAAGATGTTTGTTAAGATTTTGGTGTGATATTAATGTACCTTGTGAGTACCATTGGTAAGGATATTTATTGTTTTGTTGCATGTAAAGCAACAAGTTGATGTTATTTTACTGTACTTCACTGGTGTACACATTAACCATTCATGATAGAGCAAACCAACGAATACAAACACCTTGTTGACTACGGTGGACTCCCGCTATAAAGACTCCCTATGTAAGGAACATCTGTTTAAAACAAACTACTGTATTCATTCGACTAAGCATACAGGATACTTAACAAATATTTCAGATGCGAAAATATGTCAAATTTTGCTTTCCAGTAAGCGTGTACACTTATTTTCTGGGTGTCCTGGATACAGCCATCTCAGCAAACATGACTGCAAGCGATTTACGCATCCACATATGAGAAAAACGATACAGAATACTGCAAAGACAGATAATTTAGGTGTATCTTTCAATATTTGTCATCACTAAGCTTTCAATCTAGTGCGACATTCGTAGAAACTAAATGACAATGATGGGTGAAAGAGTCGAATCTAGTGCGACATTCGTAGAAACTAAATGACAATGATGGGTGAAAGAGTCGAATCTAGTGCGACATTCGTAGAAACTAAATGACAATGATGGGTGAAAGAGTCGAAGGTTGACACTGAAGATCACAGTCACGGTGTCAGATGCTGTTAAAAGGGGGTATATGCTAATTAGGGCATGTACGCTTAATAGAACGAATACGGATATGCATGGATATTGAAGACAAATAGTCTACTGTCTACTGTAATTCTTGTCATCTGAATCTACTGTGTAATCGTATTGTTTTCACGCGAGTGCTACTAGATTATTTTCTAAATGTATCTGTATTTATAGACAATACAATGTGTATCAAACTAATTATGTTCTGTGATATGAGCGGGCACTTGTGATGTCACATTCCATGAATCTGTTTTCAGTGTTTCAAACCTGCTGCTGTCTGGATTTCCTTCCATTGTCTTCTCTGGCCATTTACCAGATATATTTGTTGCAATAAATCTTATTACATATTCTCCGTTTTTCTTTACCTGTTCATGTCTGGAAGAATTCTTGAGTAGGTAGTGCTCGTCATTATGCTGGTGTGCAGACCGATTTGGTCCAAGTCGGACTGCAAGCCATAGCGGATGCTGACAAATTTCCAGAAACTGACTCTCGAGACTACACTCTGCTTACTACTACTACTATGCTGGTGTGAATGTGTTTAACAGGACGCAGTCGTTTTAATTACTTAACTAATATAATGTTTTTCAGATTGTGTTGAGTAAGCCCGTAACAATGTTCGTAATTTTGAAGTTTCCACCCGCGACATGTTCAAATTGTAAACAAAACATCCAGTTTCAAAACAAGCTTTATACGCACATTTCTTGTTAGCTTTATTTAAAAAACAAAATGATGATGACCTTTTAATTGTGTTTTCTGGCTGGGAAAGTATGCATCTTGAAGGGAAGCCTTGATGGCAGTGTCATCAGCGCGTGAAACTTTCGCTATACAAAAGTATCTTTCCACATCACATATTAACTTCAATTTAATTTTTAACGAATTTATTGATCGATTTCATACAAATTGAGACAATGTGTTTGTCAATGAATTCTAATTGACCTATTCGACGCTATATGTACACTCGTACAGGCAATATCGTTGATAAACGTACCATTAATTTTTTTGTAATTGAAACCTTAGTGATGTAATTGTTATTGATTTGAACATTTTAGAATTGTAATTGAAATAACGAATGAAAAGTAATTGCAGTTGATTTAATTTTGTGTCATTGAACCCAGCCTTGCCCTTCCATTATTGCCCTGTTTCTACATCCTAGGTCTAACTTACCATCAGAGACGCTTTAAGGGGTACTAGGACCCTGGGACAGGTTTGTATTGTGAGCCTCCCACCCCCACTGAAACCCAAGAAGATTTTTCGCGGCGGCGGTTCACAATTTCCTAAAATCTAGGGATGCACATTCAACAGATCTGGGGGCATGCCACAACAACGCAGGGATAGTGTGGCAAAATTCAAAAGGTCTAGGGGAACACGCACCCCCCGGGGCACCCCTGGAAACCCCTTTGAGTTCCCAAGTGAGGTGACACGCTACTGGCGTACCCTGGTGTGCGAGTGAGGTCGCTTGTAGTGAACTCGCAACATGGAACTGGCGCATGTGTATTAGTGTAGACCGGTCTACGCATCTTCAATTGATGACGACGTTTTCTACCAGACAACCAGTTGTATGAAACAGGCGTACGAAGTCGAAGTGGATCCGCGGCAGGAGATGTTTCCTCATTTTATTCGCCTTTGACTTATTATTATTATTAGTATAATTATTATTACGTCGCTTAATTGTTGCTGCAGCAAACAGCCACGATGACTTCGAGATGTGGACTACAAGCTCTACAACGCGTTCGACTCGGTAACAGGAATTGGAGGAAGGATTGTTCGCGAACTTTGACCGAAAGAGACGAGACGTCAGACGCCTTTGAAGTTGACGAAGCTGCGGCTCAGCCTTTGGGACTGTTACATTTCTCGCTGGGACACACCTGCAGACAGCTTGGTTCGAGACGATACACAGCTCCCCACAGCTGATTGCATGATTATATTGCTGCGGCTCTGACTGTTGTCCGGACTAGTCATCTTGACCCACCTATTTCTGTCCTGGGCATGCCACTTGAGTGAGAATACGCAGATGACGTGCACTACGCAGATGGAGAGCGAGAGCCACTTGGCGCTGTCCTGACAATCGCTGGCATCGAGCTCTCCAACTGGAACCTCTTCGTCAACGAGGCAAATACTGACGTGTGATATTCTTTAGTGTGGTCGCAGTCATGTCAGTTATCTCCTTGAACAAACTTACTCCTGCGTTTTCCAGATATCCCTAGGGACCTCAGATCGTTTGATTCACAACCATTTTCTGTTTCTGAAACCAAGCTTAACATTGGCAAACGTGCTTTCTCTGTAGCTGCACCAACAATCTGAAATCAACCCCCTATCACTTTAAAATGATCTCCGACTATAGCCACCTTTCGTAAAAACATCAAGACTTATTTGTTTGAAATCACTTACATGCCCAACCCAATCCTTCAGCGATCCCCTGATAGAGTGATGACTCTTGCAGAACTCGGCTGCCCATAATGGATTGGTATCACGAACCAGCACGAGCTGGACAAGTCGAGGTTACGAAACTTAAATAAACGAGACGTGTAATGTTAAAAACGAGAAGATCGCAGATCAAGGAGAACACCCGCAGAAGAACAGTGTGTTATTATTAAAGTGTGAACTTTATGATAACACATCGGCATAAATTATCAGTTAATGCCTTAGTCAATCTGCCGCATGTTTAAATAATAATAGACGCCTTGTTTTTCGACCAGCTGTGAATGCGTTCCCGTCTCAATCACCCGGCCGTCGCTGACGACGGAGATCGAGTATGCGTTCTGTATGGTGGACAGGCGATGGGCGATCACGATGCTAGTCCGGCCTTCCTGGGCTTTGTCCAGTGCATCTTGAACTACCTACATCACAGAACACGTAACTCTTTGAACTACCTGTATCATGGAACGCATACTTATTGAACTACCTGCGTCACAGCGCAGATGCATCACAGTATAAACAATTTGGGACGTAAAAGAACACTGAGGACGACAAGCACCCTGGCAGTGACCACCCTCAGTACCAGCATAGAAAGGTCGGCTTGGCGATAATGTTCTGAAAAAGGCTGACTAGTTGAATGAGACCTCATAAGATCATAACATATAACCACACTATATACAGACTAGTCATTTAATAGAACGTTGCCGAGTGCTGGAAACAACTAGAACTAGAAGAACTACACCCATTGAACTATCTGCATCACAGTGCAGATACATCACGGTATACATACTCATTGAACTACCTGCATCACAGTGCAGATACATCACAGTATATATACTCATTGAACTACCTGCATCACAGTGCAGATACATCACGGTATATATACTCATTGAACTACCTGCATCACAGTGCAGATACATCACGGTATATATACTCATTGAACTACCTGCATCACAGTATACATTGTACACACATCTTGGAAAAACCTGCAATATAGACCACACACATTGAACTAACTGCACCACAGAACACGTACACATTTAACTACTTACGTCACGATATTCGTACGTCCTGAACTACAGGTTACATATATATCGTTCACGAACTGTCGTTGCAATTCACAAGATCATCCTGTTAAAACTATTTGGTGGTGAGTGTTATATTTTATGTATATCATGTCGTTATTGCTTTGATGATTAGGCACACGTTATTATGGACTATTTCCGATCGGAGTCGTTCCCACCTTCCGGAAGTGGAAGATAACTGCTGAAGATCGGGACAGATGGAGAAGGATCGTCGAGAGGGTGGAACGGGAGAAGTGGTGTGGCCGTCCAACAGAGAAGGAAAAGGGAGAAGAGAAAGAACTGAGTTCTATAACCCCAACTACTCATTCTCTGTATCAACAGACCAGGTGATATGGTCCCTACTAAAAGATCAAGGGAGAGAGAGAGAGAGAGAGAGAGAGAGAGAGAGAGAGAGAGAGAGAGAGAGAGAGAGAGAGAGAGAGAGAGAGAGAGAGAGAGAGAGAGAGACAGAGAGAGACAGAGAGAGAGACAGAGACAGAGAGAACTGAGTTCTATAACCTTACCTTCTCGCTCTCCGTGTCGAGTGCTGATGTCGCCTCGTCCAGTAAGAGGATCTTTGGGTTGCGTACGAGGGCGCGAGCAATGGCGATCCTCTGCTTCTGACCCCCACTCATCTGTATGCCCTTGTCTCCCACGTTTGTATCGTAGCCCTGAAAACACAGAAGGCATCGTCAAACTTCAGAACAACGGCGCAGTCCAACCTCCGCAGACCAACCGATCTCCGGGATCAACCGATATGTCTAAAATCGTTGTTTCATGCCAAAGAATACAAAGAGCTGGTGTGTGTGTGTGCGTGTGTGCGTCCGTGCGTGTGTACATGTGCGTTCATGTGTATACACGTGTGTAGATATGCGTGGATGTGCGTTGGTGTGTGCATGTGTTTGTGTGCGCGTGTGTATGCGCGTGCGTAAGTAGGTATGTACACAAGTATGTACATGTGTGTTCATGTGGGCACACGTGTGTAGATATGCGTGGATGTGCATTGGTGTGTGCATGTTTTTGTGTGCGCGTGCGTGTATGCGCGTGCGAGTGCGTCTGTATTACATGTACCTGAGGCAGAGAAGCTACGAAGTCGTGGATGTTGGCGCTCCTCGCCGCGGCTATGACCTCCTCCATCGGCACGACTCGACTGTTGTCTCCGTACGCGATGTTCTCGGCGATGCTACAGTTGAACAAGACGGGCTCCTGGGACACGAGACCGATCTGAGAGCGCAGCCACGCCAAGTTGTAGTCGCCCAACGGCAGGCCGTCAAAGAGCTGTACACGACAGTCACCGTCGTCAGTGGAAACAAACTCACTGCATTCATCCAGTGGCATAAAGGTAAAGGTAAGTTCTTATATAGTGCATTATCCAATCCTTAGGACTGCTCAAAGCGCTTTACGTTTTACTCCCTGGAAAGCCTGTTCAAACAACGAGAGGCGAAAGGAAGGAGTGGGTGTGGCGAGCGTATGGCGAGCGTGTGGCGAGAGGGTGGCGAGGGTGGCGAGCGTGTGGCGAGAGGGTGGTGAGAGGATAGCGAGAGGGTGGCGAGAGGGTGGTGGTGGGGTGTGGAGGGGCAACGGATCAAGGAAGCCAACTAATCAAGGACACGAATGATGACACGAAGAAGCGGGTGGACTTGGGTCCCTGAGAGGAGATAGATACAGTTACAGTGTCTCCAATGTAGCGTATTAATCATAATTATACAGCTACGTACAGCAGCCCCCTTTGTCGGGTCGTAGTATCGTTCCAGGAGCTGGATTGTGGTGCTTTTGCCGCATCCACTGCTTCCAACTAGCGCTACGTTTGTTCCCGGCTCCACCGAGAGGCTCATGCCCTGTAAGACGGCCACGTCAGGGCGACTAGGGTAGCGAAACTCAACGTCCTTGAATTCGATCGAACCCAAGACTGTTGCCTTTGTCGAAACAAAACGGTTATTACAGTGATTCAGACAAAAGTCAAGCACATGGTCAGGATTGACAACGAGAAAGCAAATGTAAACATATATGATTATAATTTATATTCAAATAGTTTATGGCGTTCTCTTGGCAGATATATCCGCGGAGTACCATTTGGTATATTGTGTTGAATCAAAGCCAGGTGACTTAATTCACATCCCAGTGCCCAACCAAGTAATTTAATATGCCATAGCCCACCCAAATAACTTCACATTCCAGAGCCCAACCAAGTGACTTCACATCCCAGAGCGCAATCATGTGACTTCACATCCAAGAGCCCAACAAAGTAACTTCACGTTCCAGAGCCCAAGCAAGTGACTTCACGTTCCAGAGCCCAACCAAGTGACTTCACGTCCTAGAGCCCAACCAAGTTATTTCACATCCCAGAGCCCAACCAAGTGACTTCAAATCCCAGAGCCCAACCAAATGAGTTCAAAGCCCAGAGCTCAATCAAGTGACTTAACATCGCAGAACCCAACCAAGTGATTTCACATTCCAAAGCCCAACCAAGTGACTTCACATCCCAGAACCCAACCAAATGACTTCACATCCCAGAACCCAAACAAATGACTTCATATCCAACAGCTCAACCAAGTGATTTCACGTGCCAGAGCACAACCAAGTGACTTCATATCCAAGAGCCCAACCAAGTGACTTCACACCCCAGAGGCCGACCAAGTGACTTCACGTCCCAGAGCGTAAGCAAATGACTTCATATCCCAGAGCCCAACCAATTGACCTCACATCCCAGAGCCCAACCAAGTGACTTAATATCCCTGAGCACAACCAAGGGACTTCATATCCAACAGCCCAACCAAGTGATTTCACGTGCCAGAGCACAACCAAGTTACTTCACGTCCCAGAGCCCAAACAAGTGACTTCATATCCCAGGGCCCAACCAAGTGACTTCATACCCAAGAGCCCAACCGAGTGACTTCACACCCCAGAGGCCTACCAAGTGACTTGACATCCCAGAGCCCAACTAAGTGACTTCACAATCCAGAACCCAACCAAGTAACTTCACCTCCCAGAGCCCAAGCAAGTTACTTCATATCCCAGTGCCCAACCAAGTGACTTCTTATCCAAGCGCCCAACCAAGTGACTTCACGTCTCAGAGCACAAGGAAGTGACTTTATATTTCAGAGCCCAACCATATGAATTCAAGTCCCAGAGCCCAACCAAGTGACTTAACATCCCAGAGCCCAACCAAATGACTTCACGTCCCTTAACCCTAATTTAAGGTCCAACCAAGTGACGTGACCCCACTCCGGGTGGAAGTAAGACGAGAACTACGTTTTGCGTAGACTCAAGGCAACTCCACGTGTTCTAGTAACCGCGGTCAGTCCTAGTGATCTTGGGGGTCCTCTTAGTGACTAAGGGACTGTCCTACAGATCATGTCCTAGTAAACGCGGGCCCGTCATGACCCCGGGCTAGGAGTAAATGAACTGACCGGCGTGGCGCCGACGTCGGAGTAGGGATCGATCTTAGACCGCCGGTCAAGCAACACGAACACACGGGTGGCTGCGATCTTCGCCTTGCCGTAATCCGGCGCAAACGTGGTCGCCTGACCGACTGACTTAGCCCCGAACATGATGCCGCCAAACACCCTGAAACAACGGTCTCACGTACGACTGACGGCAAGACGGCACCTCAACAAATCTACGTGCTCGTTGCTCAAATAGATTGTAACGTTATCGCCAGGTACCACGTGGCACGGGGAAAATATATTGTAACCGAGCGCCACCTTACGAGTGAAACATACAGAGCTGTATGTTAATGCAAATTGACGTTGACGGCAGTTTTGGATAGTAATAATGACAAGTCCCTCATCGTGTATTGGTGCGGGGGGGGGTTGCACCAACGACAAGGGGATAACTTTTTATACTTTGCGAACTGATAGGACCGTCCCTTAATGGTATTTTATTTCGTAATATTTTGTAAGTTATTTATCTGACGCCTTTTATCCCTAAAAAGGGTGTTCTAACAGTGGATCATTCTAATTTGTTATATTTGATTGCAATGCTAAATATGAAGAATAAACTAAAATATGTAGTATATTCAACAAACACACATCACACCTAGGCCGAATTTCTAGAAAAGATCGCTCACTTCATCATGTTTTCGAACTTAAGTCCACGGTGTTCTATGAGCCAGGCGCCAGCATAGAAAGCCACGGCGTGCATGACGTAGATGATCGCTTGCGAGAAGCCAAAACTCAGCGAGATCACGTAGATAGCTTTCAGGCGAATTCTGTGCGTAATGTACCACCGTGATAACTGGGCAAATATAGTTTATACTCAAATGTTTGTTTGTATCTAAATTGTGTGCGCGCGCGCGCGTATCTGCGTGCGTGTACGTGTGTGTGTGTTTGCGAGTGTGCGTGTGTGTATTTTATATAAAACCTTCGAATTAAAGTTTTCTAACAAAATTCATTATCGAAAAGATAGAAGAGGTACTGTCTCACGTTCGCGTGAATTTCAGGATATGTTGTGAATAAAAAATCCAGTAAGTCAAGAAATAAATATATCTTACCGAAATGGGTTCTCTGTTAGCTGCTTGTACTGCAGCAAGAAGCTCTCTTCCTTCGAGAGAGATGCGACTGTCCGAATGTTCTCCATCACTTCCACGGCCAACTGCGCATAACAGCACATCTTTGTTGAGGCAACACGTGCGTGCAATCACACATACATAGGCAAGCACAAGCACACACACAAACGCACGCACATACAACAACCTCATATACGAACGCACACACACGCACTTACACACATACACGCACGCACACACACACACCCACACGCACACACACACACAGACACATTGACACACACACACACTTTCTCTCTCTCTTTCTCATCACTGGGCGGTCGGCAGTTATAACACGCTAACACTCACAAACACGCACTTACACACACATACACATGCACGCACGCACACACACACTGTCCCTCCGTCTCCATCTCCGTCTCCGTCTCCGTGTCCCTCTCCCTCTCCCTCTGTCTGTATATATATATATCTCTGTATCTCGCCTTCATACAGACGAACACAAAACAAGGGAAAGGCCCCGGTAACCTGGCCGCAACAGTCACGCTTTTCCGAAACCACAATTACCTTGCCGGCCTCTTCCAGGGCTTCATTTCCCTTGGCCGTGTGTCCTCCCGCCATTTTCATCGACACCTTGATGGCGAAGACGAATAGAGGCGTGAAGCCGAAGATGACGAGCGTCAGCTCCCAGCTGTAGTACAGGCCGATGATGACGCCGGCGATGATGCTGGAACCGCCCTGAAGGGCCACAGCGAGACGGGATCCGGACGCCTGGAGAACACGAACATGTGAGAACCGGAGAGACACCAACCTGAGAGTCACGAACCAGTGAGATACGATCTAATGAGATGCGAACCACAGCCAGCAAGGCAGGAACCAGAGAGATACGAACCTATCAGAAACGAGGCATTGACACACGAAACAGCGAGACACGGACAAGAGAGACACGAATCAGTGAAACACGACCAAAAGAGACACGAGCCAGTGAGACACGAACCACAGAGACACGAACCAGAGACACAAACCAGTGAGGCACAAAGCATTGACACACGAAACAGCGAGACACGGACAAGAGAGACACGAACCAGTGAGACATGAACCAGTGAGACACAGAGCACTGAGACACAAAACAGCGAAACACGGACAAGAGTGACACGAACCACTGAGACACGACCAAAAGAGACACGAACCAGTGAGACAAGATCCAGAGAGGCACGAACAGGATAGACACGAATCAGACAGACACGAACCAGAGAGACACGAACCGTAGACACAAGAACCAGTCAAACATTTACGGTTCAGACACAAAACAATGAGACACGAACGAGTGAAACACGAACCAGCGAGATATGAACCAGTTAGGTGTGAACCTGCGAGACCTGAACGAGTGAGACATGAACCAGTGAGACCCGAACCAGCGAGACACGAACCAAGTGAGATATGAATCAATGAGACACGAACCAATCAGACACGAAACAGAGACACAAACGAGCCAAACACGAACAAGTTAGACATGAACCAAACAGACACCAACTACTTAGACACGAACCAGTCAGACACGAACCTTTGAGACATGAACCAACCACACATGAACCAGTTAGATATAAACAAATCCGACACGAACCAATTAGACATGAAGCTGTTAGTTACGAACCAATCGGACGCAAACTAGTCAGACATAAACCAGTGAGGCACGGACCAGTCAAATACGGACCATTCAAACACGAACCAGTCAAACACAAAGACATTCGAACACGAAAGAGCCGTACTTTGCGATACCAAATCTACTAACGTGACTCTTCATTCGTTCATTCATAAGCAGTCACCAATTCGTTGTCACGAACACTACTTAGCAAGCACAAACTTAATGCACAACTTCTCGATCGTGCTTATGGTCATCCACCTTGTTCTTGTGAACCCCAACTCAAACGACGCCTGTGAACCAGTCGCGACTTCGTTGTTACGACCAGCAACTCAAACGACGCATGTGATCCAGTTACCACCTCGTTGTTATGACCACCAACTCAAATGACCCATGTGAACCAGTCAGCACCTCCTTGTTACGGCCAACCACTCACCCCGTGCACATCCGATGCGTCTGCTGACAGTCGGGTCATCAGAGCCCCGGTGCTGTGGCTGGGCTCGTCGAAGAACCCGATTTCCTAAGTGAAGGCATCAAAATACAGTTAACCGTGTACTAAATGTGATGCATCCGAAGACTAGGGAAAGTCCTTAATCAACCATGGGTCAATTATACGCGTTATTGGTGACTTATGAACAACTGAAAGCACCAAAAATGTAGAGTAAAGAAACACTGAATACTCCTAAGAAAGTAGACGGTAAAGACACCTTTAAACAAGAATG
The DNA here is from genome assembly GCA_020002185.1 of Paraescarpia echinospica. Classification (NCBI taxonomy): domain Eukaryota; kingdom Metazoa; phylum Annelida; class Polychaeta; order Sabellida; family Siboglinidae; genus Paraescarpia; species Paraescarpia echinospica. The sequence goes on from CM034542.1 coordinate 57,331,786, forward strand.
TAAAACTTGATCAAATGTAGGCAAAGGTAGAACGTTTACGTTTACTAAAACATTGGCAACAGCAAAATATACAAGACAAGAAGTGTAACTACAATACAAGTGAGAATGTACAATATACAGTGTTTGAAGGTGGTAAACAGCAAGTCGTTGACTTGTATGTGGACGTACAGGGAGGTCGCTTACTCGAAAGGAGAAAAATAATGTGAATCTGAATGACACAACCAAAGGCACAGAACGTTGGTAGACACGCCGGCTATGGTAGTTCTTGCACAGAAGGAAGAAGGTACGGTAAAGAACGGCTTCAATAACCTTAATTACCTGTCGCAGAAGAGCTTGGAAAGTCAACCGTCGTAGTCGAAGTGTGAGACATTCTGCGGAGATGCCAAACATATACATCTGGGGACAACAAGCGCGCGAGTGATAATAACTGTACGCGGGATACAGTCACTTGTAAGGCCTTTGCTCTCTATCGCTCGCCTGCGGCGACAATGTTACAGAGTCAGAAATCCGACTGTAGAAAACAACATATAATAAAAAGAAAAAAGTTGCATGCGTAATGTAATTAATGACGCATGCTACGATTCATGGAAACAATATGACATGGTAATTTAAAACCGATCCACTCTATTGATGGTTGCTGTATATAGTACATTTTAATATGTAAAATACTGCTCATCCTCCTTATCTCTCGCGTATACACGTCCACTCACATGTTGCAGCTTTAGCAGTATAGGGTCTATTCGTTTGGACTTGGTGCCCTCAAAGGGTTTTGGCGCCGTAGAAATGTTCATGTTGTATTGTATTCTAATAAAACAATATATAGTGCACTCTGGATAAGTCGAACTTGCAGGGACCCGTGGAAACACTTCTACTTATCAGAAGTGCCAATTATCAGGATCTATGCGTTTTGTTTTGTACGTCGTCATCGGTTAACTTTGCGCGAAGTCTGTGGTTTCCCGATCCACCCACTAAAATACGCACAAATAACGCTGTGCGAGACACATCGATGTGAACAAATAAGTAAATCCTAAAAAACTAAACCAATACGGTAATAGCGGTTTACATGTGTGAGAGCGGACATCATTTCGATGCTTTGTACTGGAGATTGACAAAATTTAAATTATTCGAATGAAAGAAATGTGTGAGTGCGGGTGAAATCGAGTCGATTTAAAAAAATCGTCGACTTGACAGAAGTCGACTTATGCGGAATATGTTATACCATATAAGATACAAAGACAACAGGGATCGAGGACAATAGTCGACTTAAGCGAACATTGATTTAACGGGGTTCGCGTTATGTGGAATGCACTGTATAATGCCACTCGCCTGGAGGAATATGGCGACGCCTGACACGACGCCAATGACGACAAACGCGACACAATAGAACCTCACTTCGCTCTGTTGTCGGGACAGGTCAGTCTCGGTGAAGATCTGCGACAACAACCACAAGATACAAGACCTGCGGTAACAACCACACGATACAAGACCTGCTGCAACAACCGCTCGATACAAGACCTGCGGCAACAACTACACGATTCAATGGTTGCAGCAACAACCAGACGATACAACAAATGCAGCAACAACCACACCATAAAAGACTTGCGGTAACAACCACACGTTACAAAACCTGCGGCAACAACTACAAGAGATAAGACCAGCGAAAACAACCACACGATACAAGACCTGCGGCAACACAACACAATGCAAGACCTGCAGCACCAACCACATGATACAAAATCTGCTGCAACAACTACACAATGTTTGCAGCAACAACCAAACAATAAAAAACTTGCGGCAACAACCACACGATAAAAGACCTGCAGTAACAACCACACGATACAAGGCTTGCCACAACAACCACAAGATACAAAACCTGCGGCAACAACTACACGATACAATGCTTGCAGCAACAACCAGATGATATAAGACCTGCGCCAACAACCACACGATAGAAAACCTGCGGCAACAACCACACAATAAAAGACCTGCGATAAAAACCACACGATACAAAACCTGCGGCAACAACCAGGCAATACAATACCTGCAGCAACAACAACACGATGTAAGACCTGCAACAACAACTCGATACAAGAACTGCGGCAACAACCACACGAAAAAGACCTGCAGCAACAACCACACGTTAAGAACCTGCATCAACAATCCCAAGATACAAGGTCTGCAACAACAGCCAGAAGATATAAGGTCTGCATCAACAAGTCCAATATACAAGGTCTGCAACGACAGCCACAAGATACAAGGTCTGCAACAACAGTCACAAGATACAAGAGCTGCGGCAACTACCATACGATACACAACATAGAATATATGCGACAACGGCCACAATATACAACACCCTCCTGTGCACAGGTGCATCTAAATGGGGGCAAAGAACCAACGACGATATACTCTGCTGGCGAAATACAACAACGATCTCCAGTCCGACACACACCGTGCATGCATTTAGCAAGCACAGTTACGAAAATGATCGTATTGCCAAAAACTAGTGCGGGGGAATAGAACAGGTAAACGTTTGCGGTTCACAGCATCACTGGCAACTACTGGATGAACAACGGGATTAATCTAGCATTACATTGTGAAGTACGTAATACTATGAACGAGGACATTGTTATGTACAATCTGCTGAACTGTGTAAACGACAAGTATCTATAACAGCAAGCGCCAGCATCCATACAATTATTTTATGTTTCACATTAATTTTTTTATTATTTGTTAGCGGATATGATTCATCACGATCTAACAACAATATTGAACACGGTCCAGAGCAAAAACATCAGATACAATTGGACAAGGTTTGTGGCTTATCGAGAGTGCTCCTTTTTGTTTCTCTGTATAACCCTGGAAAGGTTGTAATTATTTTTTATTTGTTACGTGTAAGTGCGTATAAACGTGTGTGAGTATGCGAGTACGTGCATAAATGCGAGCGCGCATGTGTATGTGAGCGTGCATACTTGCGTGTGTGTGTGCGCGCGCGTGTGTGTGCATGTGTGCGCGTTCGTGCGTAGGACACAACGTTCTGCAGCACATACTGACATGTTGAGATGTCAACGAAGCACTAGCACTAGACCTACACCGAGGAACTCTGCAAAGAAGATCGCGAAGGCGGGCAGCTGGGCACCAAGCACTAGCGCCATGAAGCAACCAACGACGATGTAGGGCCACTCCCGCGAGTTCAGCCTCAAGATGCGGGACATCGACGGCTTCGGCAACTCTGTCTGTTGCGAAAACATAATCTTAGTTCACATAGGTTCTTGTTCAACGACAACATACATCAAGCAAGGTAGGCATATGATGGTGAACCAAAGTCGCATCATGTGGACCGACGACAAAAAGAAGAAGTCACTAAGGAACAACGTATTTGACAAAGATACGTTTTTACATTCTAAAGTTTTATTGCTTGGAACAAACACGACAGTGTCCGTGCAATTTGGAAGAATGCCAACAAAGTCAGTGTTGTTTGGAACAATCCAGATGACGTCAGTGTTTAAATATAATAATTATCTCGAACCTGTTGTTTAGACCATTTGACCAATATGTCATCGTCTCATTACATTTAAATATATCATATTCCTTTAACCTTTCCTTTTAGACTAAATATGTTTCTATCATCTGCGAAATTCAGTAGGGCATATATTGCAATATGTTGCACCATGTTCAATCTAATCTTTTTAAAGTCAAGTATAAGCGTGCGTGTGGGCATGCATCTGTATGTGAATTTTCGCATATTACGCATGCAAATATTACTGAACACATGATTGTGTACATTAACAAGTTTCTTATGCGTGCAATAATAATATAATTTGTATCCAAGGTAACCCTGTCTTCGACATTACTGTGACTTACGTCATTTATTACATACGTCACTGGTCTTGGTGGAATCAAGAAATCAGCGCAATTTATTGGTTTATTGCTAACTTAGAAAGAGGACAAACCGGTCAAATCGAAAGTAAAGATATCAGAGGGAGTCAAGAAGATTTCATTTTTGTTTTATTTCGTACTAGTAATAATAAGGTTGCAAGCAATCCGACACACACTACAATATGTTTGGACATGATTAAAAATATAATGTTGCTTACAATTTCTTGTACTCCCGCCGCGGTACTGTCTTTGACGGAGTCAACTTGTGTCGCCTGCAAGCTTTCCGTAAGTACGTAACTTGCGATTGTAGGCATTTTGTTTACTGAATAAAAATTAAACTGTTACAAAACCGTTAACAAAACTTTGCTTAAAGGATTATGCTATAGTGACAGCTAAACGAAGAAACCATTAAATACGATGTAATTAATGCCTTTTGTTTTTGAAGTAATATGTCAGCTATATAAGAACATAACAAGTGAGTAATAAATAATGAATCAATGGCGAATCTGTGATTTTCTTCGAAACATACAAAAGCTGTGTGCGTGTGTGAGTTTGTGCGCGCTCGCGCATGTGTGTGTGTGCGTGTGTGTACATGTGTGTACATGTGTATATAAATGTTGTTTACATATGTGCGTGCATGTATGTGGCACATATCTGTGACAAGATAATAAGACTTTTTTCATTAAGAAATAAGATATGCTATCATTTGGAATTATTTCAATACAAGACTTAAGTTTACGACTTATTCAGTAATTAATTACAAATGTATATTTAAACAATAATTTTATATTACACAAATATTTTAATATATGACATACATTTAAAACACGATTATGTCTTCTACACCTGTGCACTGTTTTGTATTTGAAATAATGATATGCCTTTACATTGAAATATTCAGTAGAGTTGAATATTATGTAATGTTCTTCCTTTGTTGTTCTCATTACGCTATTATATATGATTTGTCTTAATTTAATTTATGTATGTATGTACTGTAGTGAGTTCAATCAATCTGATTCAATAAATTTGATTTCAATTTGATGTATGGGTTTGTGTGCGAGGTTACGTGCGTTTGTGTGCTTATGTACCTGCATGCATTTGTGTGTGTGTGTGTGCGTGTGTGTGTGTGGGTGGGTGTGTGTGTGGGTGTATGTGAGTGTGTATGGGTGTGTGTGTGGGTGTGTATGTGTGTGAGAGAGAGAGTGTGTGTGGGTGTGTATGTGTGTGTGTGCGTGTGTGTGTCTGTGTGTGTGTGTGTGTGTGTGAGAGAGTGTTTGTGTGTGTATGTGTGTGTGTGTGTGTGTGTGTGTGTGTGTGTGTGTGTGTGTGTGTGTGTGTGTGTGTGTGTGTGTGTGTGTGTGTGTGTGTGTGTGTGCGTGTATGTGTCACACACGAAGAGTATGTCCAACCTGGTGTCCAGGACGATCCCACTTCACTCATTTGTGATCTCTGTGAAACATATAAAATCAAATATATAATTTCTGAATTACGCAAGTACACAAGCATACACATGAATACACACACGCACACCCGCGCGCGCACACAAACACTCATGTATATATATACCTGATTTACTGTGGATAATAACATCAACATTAACTAGGTAAAAAAATGTAGTAGTAAATAGTCCACTCGTCGTGTAAATTCTACTTACCTGTCATGTGATGAGGTCATAGTAATTGCCTCTGTTGTCCATCAGCTCGTCATGTGAGTTCTACTGACCTGTCGTGTGACGAGGTCGTAATAGATGCCTTCATGGTCCATCAACTCGTCATGTGATCCCTGCTCCACTGCCATGCCGTCCTTCATGCCAATGATCAAGTCGGCCGTTTTGATGGTCGACAAACGATGCGCCACCACAATGGTCGTTCGGCCCTTGCGAGCCTACGCAGACACAGCCCGGAGTATGATAGTCAGTAGTGAAGACATGCTTCAATAAAATAAACATTCGTACCAGACATGTGATTATTACCTTCCTATATTAAACTGTATTTCGTTTAAATCGAATCACGTTAAACAATTCTGCATACATGTCATACAACTTCACACTGCTGGAGTCTGTTTGATACTATACGGTTATTAAAATATATAATCTAATGCTTATAGTCATATAAATTCAGGTTATATAGGTCTGACTTACGTATGTAGGCCTACAAAAATGTAAGACAGAGCGTGATTTTCTGCAATTCGTTTGCTTCACGTGCAAGGTGGTATTCCTAGTGTAAGTCTATGTTGTCACAAACAACATCTGCTTTCGTGTGTTCGTTAGTGTATGTGCGTCCGTGCATGCTTTCGTGTGTGCGTTGCACTACGTTCGTGTATGGGGTCGTATTCGAGTTCATGTATGCCATGATATTGTTAATTGTACCTGGTCGAGTGCTGCTTGGACAGCAGCCTCGCTTTCGCTGTCGAGGGCAGATGTTGCTTCATCGAGCAGGAGGATTCTCGGATCGCGGACAAGAGCGCGAGCGATGGCGATTCGCTGTTTCTGTCCTCCGCTCAACTGTGCTCCGCGCTCTCCAACCAATGTGTCGTATTTCTGTCCGAAAGCAGATATTTCCTGTTGATAACATCGATGGTCTGCAACAAGTACTGTTGTAAACTGCACCAAGAGGTCAAGTTAAAGAGTTAAGGGTGTAGTGTGCAACTAGACGAAATCTGCACTAACAGTGTGACACGGAGTCGAGGAGGTGCAGTTGGTAGGTTTTGGCGAGCAATAAAATATGAACTATCCCGGAGAAACGTCATGCTTCTATTCTGTGAATTTAAATACAGACGGTCTACGCATTTCCGATGTTGCTCGTCCGACGATAAGATAAAGTCTGGTGTATTTAGTTGGTACTCTGTAATGAGTAGTGTATGACACCTAGATTACGTGAATTTGAAGTTGGTGATACGTTCCATAAATTAATTGTGTCATCAGTGTTTTTCTGCACGCTGATATAGTTCTCGATCGACTACCTTGGGCAGTTTCATGATGAAGTCGTGCGCATTCGCCTTCTGTGCCGCTCTCTCGATGTCCGCCTGGGTCGCTTCCTGCAGGCCATATCGTATATTCTCAGCCACGGTCGTCGCGAATAACACCGGCTCCTGGCTGACTACGCCTGGAAATACAGCACTGGATATCTTACTATTATAGAGCTGATATATGTATATGTCTGTGTATGTATGTAAGTGTGTATATGTGTATGTGAGTATGTGTGCATGCGTTCATGCGTGCGTGCGTGCGTGCGTGCGTGCGTACGTACGTATGTACATATGTAAGTATGTATGTATGTATGTATATATGTATGTATGTATATATGCATGCATGCATGTATGTAAGTATGTATGTATGTATGCATGTATGTATGTATGTATGTATATATGCATGCATGCATGCATGCATGCATGCATGTATGTATGTATGTATGTATGTATGTATGTATGTATGTATATATGCATGCATGTATGTAAGTATGTATGCATGTATGTATGTATGTATGTATGTATGTATATATGCATGCATGCATGCATGCATGCATGTATGTATGTATGTATGTATGTATGTATGTATGTATATATGCATGCATGCATGCATGTATGTATGGGGACATGTTAACGTTTTCCTCTTAGACTTTTTTCAGATTCAGATTCAGACTGTTTATTACCAAGTAGCATTTCAAATGTACGAGGAATTCTTGGCGTTGTGGCGTCAACATACATGCATGCTTGTACACACAATCATCCACCGCCACAACGTGTCGCCATGCACCGGCGCCATTTTGCAATTCCGGCATGAACCTCGAGCGCCAAACTTTTAGGATTAATCTAAGTCACATGGGTTCGACGTAACACCTCTATTTAAAATGTACCCCATATTTATACTTAAAGCTTTCTACCCCTTTATAGGGTAAAACCATTTTTCGGACTGTAAAACGTAATGCGCGCGTAACGCGTAAAGCATTACCTTTATTATTATTCTACGGTCCGCAAACACGGAGACGACCAAAGGTATATATATATATATATACACGTATATATATCATCATCATCATCATCATTGTGCAGCCGAAGTGTCCCGTGGTTGGGCGAAGGCCTCAGCATGTCGTTTTCAAATCTGCCTGTCTTGCGCTATCCTCTGCCAGATGGTGTCCTTCCAGTACTCGTCTAGTTCGTCTTTCCACAGTCTCGCTGGTCTTCCTCTAGATCGTTTTCCTTCGTACGGACTCCAGGTTGTGATATGCGATGTCCATCGGTTATCTCGTAGTCTGCTATTGTGCCCTGCCCAGGTCCACTTCAATATTCTGATTTGTTCTATCACGTCTATGACCTTTGTCTTTTGTCTTACTCAGATGTTTGTTTTCTCTCCCGATATGTGATGTTTAACATACTTCTTTCCATATTTGATTGTGCGGCTGCTAGCTTGTTCTCTGCCTGGATGGTGAGTGCCCATGTTTCCGCGCAGTATGTCATCGCTGGAAGTACGCATGAGTTGAAGACTTGTCTCTTCAAGCAGGTTCCAAAGTTACCCTTGAAGATGTCCCGGTGTTTGGCGAAAGCTGTCCAGACGGCGGGGATCCTTCTTGGAATCTCTTTGTCTTGGTTTTTGTCTCTGATACTGTATCGCTGTTCCAGACAGACGTAGCTTGCAACGTTCTCTATCTGCTATCTATTGGAGGGTCATTTTCTAGCATCACTTTTGTCTTCGAGATGTTCATCCTCAGACCTTGTTTTTCCACTTTCATCAGCTAGTTCCTGCAGCATGTTTTGTAGTTCTTGCGGTGAAGTAGCGTATATGATTATGTCGTCGGTGAAGCGAAGATAGCTGAGATATTCTCCGTCTATCCTCAAGCCTCTGGTTTCCCAGGTCAGTCTTCGGAATATGCTTTCGAGTGTTGCCGTGAACAGCTTGGGCGATATGGTGTCACCCTGTCGTACTCCTCTCTTGATGTTGATCTTGTTGCTCTTTTTGTGTAGGTGGACTGTCACGAGCTGTTAGTGTAGATGTCTTTCAGGAGATCGATGTACACATATTCTATCCCATGTTCTTGAAGGGCGGTCAGTGTTGCTTGAGTTTGCACCGAGTCGAAAGCCTTCTCGTAGACGACGAAAGCGAAGCAGAGCACGATATTATATTCCCGGTATTTCTCTTTCAGTTGATTTACGACGTGGATGTGGTCTGTCGTTGAGTACCTGCTTCTGAATCCTGCTTGCTCTCGTGTCTTCTCTAGCCTATTCGTTAGTATCTTTGTGACTAATTTGTAGATGTTTGATAACAGACATGTCGGTCTGTAGTTCTTTAAGTCTTTCTTATTTCACTTCTTGAAAATAATCACCATCTTTGCGTTCTTCCAAGCGGCGGGTATTCATCTTTCTGATAAGCATTTAGTATACAGCTTTGCCAGTGTCTTCGAGATTATATCTTCTCCTGCTTTTAATGTTTCAATGTTTACATGGTCGTTGTCTTATGTCTTCCCATTCTTCATATCTCTTAGCGCTGCTTTCACCTCCCATGGTGTTATCTCTGGTACTTCTTTCGGGTCGGTGTGAATTATGGTACTCTGTTCACTGTCGTATAGCTCGGTGTAGAATTCCTCTATTCGTTCCATGATCATATCTTGGTCTTGTATTTCTCTACCCTGTTTGTCTAGAGTTGTAATCAGTCTCTCTCGGCCTAGTGCCTGTGTTCTTCTTGTTTTGTTCAGGCTCTTTGATGACATAATCGTTTCTCGTATGATCTCTTGTTCGTACTTTCTGATGTCCTCCTTCGCTTTCTTTTTGATGATCTTGCGTATTTCTGAGTATTCTATTTGTTTTTGTTACGGTCGCCGTTATCAACCATTTCTCGTCGTTTCTTCATTAGTGCTCGTGTCGGTGATGATATTCTCGTCACTACATGCCCGTTGATTGCTTTGGCTACACTTGTCGCACTTAGTTGGATCATCTCAGTGATGTTTTTGCTCATGGTGTCGGTGTCGTCTAGTTCCTGTAGTGTCCCGAATCAATTTCGCAGTTCGGAAGTTTGAAGGGCACTGCAACCCACGACAAAATACCATATTTGAGAGGTACAAATTTCAATGCTGAAACCAAGAGGCTGGAGAGTCCGGTGCGCAATACATGACAGAGCTACGCCATGCTGCAGACAGCTGCGATTTCGGTGGCATAACGACCAGCCAAATCATTCGGGACAGATTCGTACACGGTTTGCGCGATGCGAAAGTGCGCGAACGCCTACTGCGTGAGAATGCTCTGACTCTCGAACGAGCGTATGAAATGGTGCAAGCTGCTGAAGCAACGGTAGTGCAGACACACGCCATGTCAGGTGATCAGGCAGTGTGCACCGTGCAGGCGCCCAACAGATTCCGCGGACGCGATCAAGGTCATAAAGATAGAGAAGGCAGGGTGGTTTGCAAGAACTGTCCGTACGACCACGGTCCCAGAAGCTGCCCAGCCTACGGCAAGGAGTGCCGGAAGTGTGGAAAAAATTATCATTTTCAAAGCAAATGCCACAATAAAAGCATAAGACAAGTGCAGACGTCAGCATCAGATGATGAGTACAGTGTTGGAACACTAAGAGTGAACAGTGTGGGCATTAGACGTCGGGCGATGATAACACTTGGCTTGGGTGACGACGGCGTGCCGGTGCCGTTCCAGATAGACAGTGGGGCTGATTGTTGCGTGCTGCCGCGCGATGAGTACGTGAGGGCGACAGGGGACAGATCGCTGGCGAATCTGAGGCCAATTAAACTCGTCATTGTAACATACACAGGAGCACGCGAAACCGCTCTTGGCCAATGCAAGCTACTAGTCACTAAGCGAGGCGTCAAACACCGAATTGTGTTCAACATTCTCCAGGGAAAGTATACGCCAATTCTCAGCTTAGCAGCGTCTGAGGGCATGGGGCTTCTGAAGATACATGACTGCGACTTTCTTGACTCTGTCTACAGTGTCTGCGCGACCACCGCAGGGCTGACAGCGAACGACGTGCTAGCCGAGTATGCAGACGTCTTCAAGGGCGCAGGCAGGCTCAAGGACACGTACACTATCCAGATTGACGAGTCTGTGAGGCCTGTAGTGCACGCTCCAAGACGTGTACCGGTACCACTGCGTGAACAGCTGAGGGAGAAACTCGACGAGCTGGTGGCCGATGCAATCATAGCACCCGTAACAGAAGCCACCGACTGGGTGTCTAGCATGGTTGTCGTGCAGAAGCCCAATGGGAAAATCAGGCTGTGTCTAGACCCCAAAGACCTGAACACTGCCATTCGGCGCGAGCATTACCCGATTCCAACCATCGAGGAGGTGAGCACTCGAATGAAACAGGCACGCTTCTTCACAGTGATGGACGCAAAAAACGGGTTTTGGCAGATTTCGCTAGATGACAAGTCCAGCATGCTAACCTGTTTCAACACGCCATTCGGCAGATACCGGTGGTTGAGGATGCCGTTTGGCATAAACTCAGCCCCGGAAATCTGGCAGCGCTCAATGAATCAACTGGTGGAAGGCCTGGCCGGCATTGAAGTAATTCACGATGACTTCCTGATCGTCGGTTGCGGTGCTACTGATGAGCAAGCGGAGGCTGACCACGACCAGAACCTGCGAGCATTCTTGGAGCGGGCTAGAGAGCGAAACTTACGGTTGAACGCGGGCAAGATGAAGTTGAAGTTGACGGAAGTCCCGTACATCGGACATATTCTGACGCGATCAGGTCTCCGGGTGGACCCTACGAAGGTCGAGGCCATCGTGCGAATGCCGGTTCCGGAAGACGTCAAGGCGGTGCAGCGGCTACTTGGTACTGTCAACTACCTTGCGAAGTTCGTGCCACATTTATCAGCGATACTTGAGCCGCTCAGACATCTCGTGAACAAGGAGATTGAATGGAGTTGGCTACATATCCACGAGCAAGCGTTCAATGAGATGAAGAGGGCCCTCACAACTACGCCGGTTCTGCAATACTACGATGTGACGAAGGCAGTGTGTATCCAGTGCGATGCATCAGACAGCGGTCTCGGGGCGGGTTTGCTACAAGATGGACTTCCGGTGGTGTATGCGTCTCGGGCGCTGACGGCGACCGAGAGAAACTACGCCCAAATAGAAAAAGAGCTTCTCGCGATCGTGTTCGCCTGCGAGAGATTTGACCAGTACATATACGGGAGAGAGAATGTGTCTGTGCAGAGTGACCACAAGCCTCTGGAAGCGATCTTCAGAAAGCCTCTCGTAACTGCACCGAAACGCCTACAGCGCATGATGCTGCGTCTGCAGCGGTACACCTTGGACGTGACGTATACACGTGGGATCGATATGCATATCGCCGACACACTGAGCAGAGCGTACATTCCCGGCGAGCCGAATGTCCACGCCGTCAACATCGCAGAGATCGACATGACGAAAGGGTTGTCGGTATCGCCAAGCCGACTGAAAGAGCTGCAAGCAGCCACCGGTGAGGACCGTGTCCTGCAGAAACTGATCCGGGTGACGGTGGACGGGTGGCCTTCGCAGAAATCGGACACTGATCTGGATCTTCGAGCGTACTACAGTGTGCGGCACGAACTGACGGTGCAGGATGGTCTGTTGTTCAAAGACTCCAGGGTAGTGGTTCCCGCTCGATTGCGCAAGGACATCATCTCGTCTATTCACAGATCGCATCAAGGGATACAGGGCTGCATACGTATTGCGAAGGACACCGTCTACTGGCCGTTGATGAACCAGCAAATTGCCGATTACGTCAGTCAATGCAGCGTCTGTAACTCGCACAGGCCAGATCAATGCAAAGAGCCGATGCTGCCTCATGACGTTCCTGGGCGGCCGTGGGCTAAGGTTGGCGCCGATTTGTTTGAACTGCATGGCCAACACTATTTAGTCCTGGTTGACTACTATTCAAACTTCTTCGAGCTGATGAGATTGACGTCAAGTACGCGCGCGAAGTGTGTGATCGACGCGATGAGATCCCAGTTTGCGCGTCATTGGTCACCAGAGCTTCTTATGTCGGACAATGGCCCGCAGTTCTCGTGCGGCGAGTTCCAAGAGTTTGCGAAGAAATGGGACATAGAGCATATAACCAGCAGTCCGAGATATGCCCAGAGTAATGGTCAGGTCGAGAGGGCCGTGGGCACCGTGAAGAACCTCGTAAAAAAGGCAATCGATGATGGCGGCGACATCCAGTTGGCGCTGTTGAGTTTCCGGAACACCGTCCGTGAAGGTTACAGCGCGTCTCCGGCACAACTGTTATTCGGACGCCGCTGCAGAACACTTCTACCGACCCAACGCAGGATGCTGAAACCTAAACTCGCCGTCAATGTGTCTCGCGAGAGAGCCGCAAACAAAAAGGCGCAGTGTGCACAATACAACCGATCGGCACATTACCTGGCGCCGATAGCACTGGGCAGTGCAATTCGGATTAAGTTGCCTGGCGACGAGACATGGACGCTTGGGGAATGCACGAAGCAGCTGTCCCATCGTTCGTATGCTGTGCTGATCAACGGTCACGTGTACAGGCGCAACCGGCGAGCTCTACGGGTCGTCGACGAAAGGCTGCCGGCGTCGCTACTTGATAGTTCACGCGCGGCGCCTTCTACACACCGTGAAGAGTCACGTCCGGAAGAGTCGCCCAGTTGGGAAGACGGCACCTCCGGACGATTCGCCAACTCATGAAGACGCGTCGTGAAGATGTCGAATTGACGCCTGTCACGCCAGCACGTGTCACCCCATCTCCGACGCGCAGAGAGACACGTGCTCGCAGGCCACCGGCGTATTTAGCAGACTATCAGCAGTAGCGCCTGTGTTGTATAGTTCTGTTTTGTTTCGTTCCTATTGTTAAAAGAGGGAGGATGTCACGATATTGGTATTTATTATTGAGACATTCTCCGACAGCGACACTGGGCATCGGGGTCACGGGGTCAAGTACGTGTCACGATGGCGCGCAGCGAGTTATTCTGATTGTATTAATTCAATAAATACTTATAACACTTTCTATGCCATGTACAGTTCTAATCAAAGCACCACCGCAACATAACATCATCCACGTCGTTGTAGAAGTTGTCTGTGTCTACTTCTGAGTATGATGTTGTTGGTGCATATACTTGTACTATCTTCAGTTTGTAGCGTTTTGTTATGCATAGAACAAGTTCTGCTACTCTGGGGCTGATGCTGTTAACTATATTGTCTTTCCATCTCTTGTTTATGAGAAAGCTTACTCCTGCTTGGCCGTTGTTCGCTGTGGAGTGGTATAGTAGATGGCCGCTTTGTAAGGCAGTGAAACATTCCTCTCATCTTCGGACTTCTTCGATCCCAATCACATCCCATACCAACTTGGTTTCCCTAAGTTCGTCCTCCAGTTCTTGTATCTGTTCATCTCTTAGTAGTGCTCTTACGTTATATGTTGCTATCTTCAGTCTACTTACCTTCTCTCGGTGGCTCTTCTTGACCCATAGATTCTTAGCACCCCCTGCACGTTGTCGTAGTTTACCCGAACCGCCTCCTTGGTCATAGACTCTTTCGATGCTGCTGGGGACTGGGGGCCTTGGTTTCATTGTACTTTGCATGCTGGTGTTGTTGGCCTACCCTTCCACGCTGGCCGGTGCGGGTTGGAAGGGATACAAACACACACACACGCACACACGCACACACGCACACACGCACACACGCACACACGCACACACATTTCTTCGTTACCAATTCGGTGGCGCAACCATCGGACGTTGAGAGAACGGATATCGTTTTGGTCGACGACGACACTGCCCTCTGTCGGATCGTAGAAGCGCTGGATGAGTTGTATAACCGTGCTCTTGCCGCAACCGCTGGGTCCGACTAGCGCCACAGTCTGTCCCAAGGCCACGTCCAGACTGAGGCCGTTCAACACCTGTAAGTGGTCAATATTCACCGTGAGACTAGAGCCACAGTCTGGCCCACGGCCGCGTCCAGACTGAAGCCATTCAATACCTGCAAGTGGTCAGCATTCATCGTGAGACCAGCGCCACGGTTTGGCCCACAACCACGTCTACACTGAAGCCGTTCAACAACTGTAAGTGGTGAACATTTACCTTGAGACCAGGGCCACAGTCGGGGCTACGTCTAGACAGAGGCCGTTCAACACGTGTATGTGGTCAACATTTACCTTGAGACCAGGGCCACAGCCGGGGCTACGTCTAGGCAGAGGCCGTTCAACACGTGTAAGTGGTCAACATTTACCTTGAGACCAGGGCCACAGTCTGGGCCACATCCACACTGAAACCGCTCAACATATGTAAATGATCAACAATGGCCCTGGTCTCATGGTGAATGTTGATCACTTACAGGTGTTGAATGGCCTCAGACTGGATGAGTCCACAGCCACAGTCTGGGCCACGTCCAGACTGAGGCCATTCAACACCTGTAAGTGATCAACATTCACCATGAGACCAGGGCCACTGTTTGGACCTCGGCCACATGCAGACTGGAGCAATTTAACACCTGTAAATGGTCAACAGTCACTATGAGACCAGGACCACGGTATTGTTCACGTTCTGGCCGAAACCGTTCAAGACAACACCAGGAACTATGTTTTCTCGCACAACTGTACCATAACGATATACAAAAAAGACAGAGTGATGTTATGGTTATTTGCAGAGCGGTCAATAATCATCACTTAGGTGGGCTGGAGGACAATCCAACCCACCTCCCCATCACATCGTGAACATTGAAGTGTGACCCACCTTCCAAATTCCAATCATATTAACTGAAATCCGGCCCCTTTTACATTAGGAAAACAGTGCAGTTAACAAACGTACGTGATTTGAAGACTTACCGATCCCAAATTCCAACATTGAAATCTGACTCTAGATAGCAACTCCTGCACACTGAAAGCTGATACTGCAAATTAGGAGCTATACTCCGCGTAACGAAACTGTTATTGTCACCGCAGCAAATGTCAGGAATATTCTTCCAAACAATATCAAAGCAATCGGAACGATTGATGTTTTCATAAAGGCTTTGATAACACATCTCTTCAAAATAAACTTAAAATAAGACATTCGGACATTTTGTACTGAGACAGTGACTTTTGAATAAATAATGTTCTTTCTATAATATTTGTGATAATGAGTTTAGAAATATTTATGATATTGATTTCATACTATGTATGACAATAATTTTATATTGTTAAAAAATATTAATCTTATGAGAATTATTGACTTATATAACAAAAGTTGTGATAACGATTCAATATTATGTTGATAATGATCTTATAATATTTACTGATTTTATGCTAATTTTACAATCTTTATGATAGTGATCTGATTGATATAGAATAACGTTATATAATTGTTAATTAGAGCAGTTTGAAAATGTCAGTGAACTGACACACTCAACTGACCTAATGGTCAGATCCTGAGCATGCTCCATAAACTAATTTGGCAGGGAGCGGCGCGAAATAAGACTTCATTATTATTATTATCAAGCCCCTGTGTGTCACCCACCTGCACGTTTGGTCGTGACGGATATGAGAAGGAGACTTGTTTCAGCTGAACGTTGCCTTGGACAAGAGCAGGCTGGAGACCGGCATCAGAGCTGCTTTCAATCGGCGGTTTCTGGGAACAAACGACCTTCATACAAGCTACACAAAGAAACACCTTCGTGCCCGGACGCACGTACCCACCTATTGCAAGTAGCATACGTGGGGCATGGCAATAACGTATATTGATATAACGAATGTTTAGTATACACAGACGCAGCAATTTGACAATTCTGTAGAGTGTTTTGAAGTTAATTTGAAAACACGCAAGAGTGTTGTTAAATTAGGTAATGTTTTGAAATTCCTACAGAATGTTTATTATTTAGGAATTTAAACATATTCATCCGATAAAAAACTACTGTAGTGTTTTCAAATTAAGTTGAATACACTACCGTGGTGTTTTCCAGGATGAGTGTATGAAATTGGTACAACGGCCCAATTAACTGCGAAGCAACGGGCGAGACGCGTAGCGTTGAGTTGGTGTGGGAAGGCTGGTATGCCCCTCCCGACGTTAGATCGTTTGACAAACTGTTGTATTTTGGTACGTATGGTTCTATTTTAGTCTTCAGATAGTCCCCACCTCCTTTGTTAAAATATACTATTATGGTATACTGGTTTCATCAGTATCTGCGTGAACACGCACACCGTGTTCACGCAGATACTGATGTAGAGGGGTCTAACACCCCTTTACACCAGTCACACACCTGATTGCAAATATCACTATTTAGCAAACCAGTCCTTCATTTGTGTTGATTTCTCCCTCACTGTGGCTTACACATTGGCAAGATCGGAAATGATTCATTTTCCACAATAACTATACCCAAATGGTGCACAATAACTGGCAACTCATACACCATACACAAAGCGCTTGTTTTGTATTGATGAACATTCAACATGATCAAATTGTTCAATCGTGCCTCTGTCATGTTTAGCATCAGGTATATGCTGTCGCTACATGGGGCACCAAATTACTGCTCGTAGGTGTACTCGTGCAGTTTACCATTTTTAATAACTCATACAGTTGTGATGTCCAGGATCTCCGGGGCTAGCCCAACCATAAAAAAACGCCTAACAACTTAGGTCAGTGTAATGATTAGTGGTCGATCGCCATGCGGCGTCGTGGTCACATGAACATTAAGCATTGAATATTTAAGTTTGACATTAACAATATTCTGTTTATTTACCTTCCCGTTATGTCCTTCTATAACATTGCCCTATATGTGTTTTGTATGCAGTACGTTAGATACAGACTGTATCACTGAACAGATAATTTCCTTCATTATAATTATGCATATATTACTGTACCATAATTTAGACAGGCTCATAGCATGCAGGGCTGGCCCTATGCAGTTGTACAATTGCGATCTCGGATTAAAGTCTGGGCTTGGCTACTACCATGAGGCTTATGCCGCGTACAAACGTATCGTGTCGTTTCGTGGCGTGTTCATTGAGCTCTTACGTTACCTGCCCGCTTGGCCAAGTGGGCGACATTTTTGGCGTAAGGTGAGGGTTGACCAGGCTCATCCTGGCTGCTTTCTTTGCTCTGCACTAGCGAACGCAGTAGTTCAAGGAACGTAACGGTCAGGGTCATACTCATTGATCAGGCCCGACAACTTGGGAAATGTTCATATTCTTCGGCAAGGCCCAATCAAAGCATGCGCCCAACAGCTTGGGTAAGCCTCAAATACCAGGATCAATTCCGACCATATCATGCACCCGACAACTTGGGCATGGCTTATATTAATTAACAACGGATGGCCATATCAGGCGCCCAAACAATTTGGACATGGCTCATTGTCATTGACTTTACATGACCACATCATGCGCCCAAACAATTTGGGGATGGCTCAGGTTCATTGACCAGGTCCGCCCATATCATGCGCCCAAACAATTTGGACATGGCTCAAATTCATTGAGCAGGTTTGACCGTATCATGCGTCCAAACAATTTGGAATATTGCTCTTTTGTATTGACTATACATGACCATACCATGCGCCCAAACAATTTGGACATGGCTCAAATTCATTGAACAGGTTTGACCAAATCATGCGTCCAAACAATTTGGATACTGCTCTTTTTTATTGACTATACGTGACCATATCATACGTCCAAACAATTTGGGCATGGCTGATATTCATTGACCAGGTCCGACCATAACATGCTACCAAACAATTTGGATATGGCTAATTTTTATTGACTATACATCAATATATCAAGCGCCCAAACACTTTGGACATGGCTCATATTCATTGACCACGTCCGATCATATCATGCGCCCAAACAATTTGGACATGGCTCAAATTCATTGACCAGGTTTGACCATATCATGAGTCCAAACAATTTGGGCATGGCTGATATTCATTGACCAGGTCCGACCATAACATGCGCCCAAACAGTTTGGACATGGCTCAAACTAACAGACGGTTCCGACCATAAAATGCGTCCAAAAATTTGGACATCAAAATGAACGGCCCAGGGTGGCCATATCATGCGCCCAAATAATTTGGACATAGCTCATATTAATTGATTCGTTTCGAATATGTCATGCGCTCGAACAATTTGGACATAGTTCATATTAATTAATCCGATTCGACTATGTCTTGCGCCTAAACAGTTTGAACATGGCTCATATTAATTGACCCGATTCGACAATGTCATGCGCCCACATATTTCGGACATTGTTCACATAACATTATGGTCATTGACCAGGTCTGACCATAACACGCGCCCAAACAATTTGGACATGGTACAAAATCATTGACCTGGTGTGACTATATCATGCGCCCTAACAATTTGGACAAGGCTAGTATTAATTGCTCCGATTCGACTAAATAATGCACCCAAACGATTTGGACATGGCTCATATATATTCGTTGTCCAGGTGTGACCACATCATGCGCCCAAGCAATTTAGAAAATGCTTCATACTCATCGACCTTACTTAATTGTATCATGCGCCAAACGAGGCTCAACACTAGATACGGTACAAAATAAAAGGTCTAAGAATGAAACATCCTGACCCCTGCATGGCCAAGCTTTTACCAAACTAGTCCAACACTCCCGACCAGCAGCTATGGCAAAGAAATGTATAGTTTATTATAACAGTTTATTTTTTACATCTCCAGTGATGTACCAAATTGGATGCGTCAATTATACAATCGATTCTTGCGGGACGTGTCGTTCAGGGTGGCTCTCCGCAATGCCCTGTAATATATGACTATGCTTTGTTCATTCCAAAGAAACCAACCAACATGCTGTCTCATTTGTAGCTTGCAAAAACAATGTTGTACAACCCGAGATCGAGTTCCTGCTATGCAGGGATCTCCGCAAAACTTCCATATTACCATCCAAGTGACACAGTACAATGGAATCGGACACAACGACAACAACACGTTGACAGGGGCACATACACAGCATGGTAAACATTCATTGCAATGACCTGAAACCGGGTAATTTGGTCATTCTTATACCTACGTGGAGAAAACAAATGGAGAAATACATAAACGTCTGACAATGAATCTAAAAAAACCTCTTGTGGACAGCCCTCCTTGCGTTTTGCCCTACAAGTGAAATATAATGAAACCACTGACCGATGGTCCCTTATTGTGCACGTGTCTCAGCACTGTCCAGAAGTGACTGGACAGTGCTAGAATTTCTTACTGGCCATAACTACTTAAAAAGTTCTGGCCATAACTACGTAAAACGTTATGGCCAGTAAGAAAGACATGCATCCACAGATAGTCAGATAACGGCTGGGCCGTGAACCGACCCAATAACCATGCCATGGACACGGGACCGTGCTGGAAGATGTTTTCAAATCACCATATGAAAACACAAGGTCCTATATTAAAAACAATTATAAGGTAGTACACCAAACACAGGCTCCGGTTAGTATAAAACTGTCAGACGATATCAGCAGGCTGATGTCTTAAATAACCGCACATGTATTCATAACATAATATCTACTGTCAACAGTATCGAAAGACGTGGCCAAAATGTGACACAAGTCTACATTTTACGTAACAAGTTGAACGCAAACAACAGTTAAAACAGCTGGTAATCATAGCTAGATCACAGAACTTGTCAACTCACCAAAGATCGCACAAATTTGGTTCCACAGACACAGTCAAAGTAGAATAAAACAGCTGGTAATCATAGCTAGATCACAGAACTTGTCAACTCACCAAAGATCGCACAAATTTGGTTCCACAGACACAGTCAAAGTAGAATAAAACAGCACTGATAGGCTACACACGGATGTCCCTATATCTTCAAGGCAACCAGAACTTCAACATAAAAAACACGGGATTGTTGACAATGCCGACTAGACTTCGTGGCTATTGGAGTCAGCCTGAGCTGCCAATCTGACCCCACTGGGCAGCATCC